>CM046429.1:15148022-15383022 GCA_025506505.1 Flaveria sonorensis
CCCCCCCCTTCCTTCTCTTTATGCATGCAATCACCTCGGCTACTTATAAAACCCAAAAAGAAGTCGGAGAGCAACCAAAAACAGAAGCGAAGGTGGTGGTGCGACAACGATGGTAGTGTGCCTGTGGCAACCCACACCTACCACCTCCCTTCAACCTCTTATCCCTTTCTCTCTCCATATAATGGATAGGTAAATAGAGAGAAACCAAAATGATAGAAACCACCTCCTTCACTGTTCATCGTCGGAGAGCAACCCAAAAGAAGCCGAAGGTGGTGGTGCTATGGTGGTGGCACGCCTGCGGCAACCCGAACCAACCATATCCCCTTAACCTCTCATCTCCCTTTTGTCACTGTCCATCGTCGAAGAGAAACCAAAAAGAAGCAGAAGGTGGGGGTGTGATGGAGGTGGCGCGTCTGCTGCGGCCCAAAACCAATCATATCCCCTTAACCTCTCATCTCCCTTTCGTCACTGTCCCTGCCGTCGACAGCAAACCAAAGGAAGCCGGAGGTAGTGGTGCGACGGAGGGTACGCATCTGCGACGGCCTGAACCAACCATATCCCCTTAACCTCTCATCTCCCTTTCGTCACTGTCCATCATCGGAGAGCAACCAAAAGGAAGCCGGAGGTGGTGGTGCGACGGAGGTGGCGCATCTGTGGCGGACCGAACCAACCATATTCCCTTAACCACTCATCTCCCTTTTGTCACTATCCATCGTTGGAGAGCAAACCAAAAGGATGATGAAATAGTGGTTAGATTAACAATGACAGAGAGAGAATGAGTCTTTTTGTTATTCAATGAAAGTCCTTTTTTGAGAGTACATAACCCAGAGGAGAACTCCCCTTTAAATAAAAAGAAAACAAACGGGTATGCTATAACTCGCAATCCCTTAACAACTTATTCAAAATTCAAAGATAAACTAACTGACTAGAAAAAGAACTCAACAACTCCTGACCTTTCTTCACCGTGCAGAAGACTTAATTAAGCATGCTTTCCACATTACCACTTTGCATGGGTGTTGTGTCATTTTAACACCCCCTTGATACACACTCCTGCACTCCATCTTGTGCCTCAAATACACCAACTTCTCTCTAGTGATTGCCTTAGTTAAAGATCAGCCAACTGTTCACCTGCACCACAATACTCCAGCTTACATCCCCTTATTCACCATATCTCGAATGAAGTGATACTTAAGCTCAATGTGCTTTGGACGGCTGTTCATAATTGGATTTTTGGACAAGTTGATTACGGACTTGCTATCACAAAATAGAGTAGTTTCTTGTTCTTGAGTTACCCCAAGATCACTTAAAATTCTTCTCAACCACATAGCTTGACATGTACCTCCTGTAGCTGAGATATACTCAGCTTCAGGACTCGAAAGAGCCATAGTATTTGTTTTCTTAGAACACCAAGAAACAGCTGAGTTACCAAGGAGAAACACATTTGCAGACACACTTTTCTGTCATCCACACATCCTGCCAATCACTATCGGTATATCCCACCAGCTAGACATATATTTCTTCTTTCATACCATAAGCCAAAATTGGTAGAACTTGTAATGTACCTGAGAACCTTCTTAGATGCACCAAGATGTAGCTTCGAAGGGGCCTGCATGAATCTTGCTAAGACTCCTACAGAAAAAAATAAATCTGGTCTTGTGTGAGTAAGGTACATAAGGCCTCCCACCAAGCTTCTGTACATCGTTTCATTCACCTTGTCTCACTATCATCAACTTGGAACTTCTTATAAGGACTCATAGGAACTGCTTCAGTTTTACCTTCCTTCATTTGAAATTTACTGAGTAGATCATAGCATACTTCCCTTGGTTCACAAAGACCCTTCACTAGATTGTTTCACTTCAAGCCCAAGGAAGTATTGTAGAAGCCCCATATCTGTCATCTCAAAACCTCTGCATACCTTGCTTAAATTCTGAGATGAGCTCATCATGAGAACTAGTACAGATGATATCATCCACATACAGACAAACATAAATAATATCATTGTTATTAGTTTTCTTCACATACAATGTTAGCTCATTAAGACTTCTATATAACCATTTCGAGTAAATAGCCATCAATTTTAGCATACCATGCCCTTGGGGCCTGTTTAAGGCCATACAATGCCTTCTTAAGTTTATACACTTTGTCACTTGAGTCCTTCAATTCATACCCTTCTGGTTGTTCAACATATATCTTCATCAAGCTCTCCATTCAAAAAAGCCGACTTACATCTAATTGATGTAAAGACCACCCTCTTGAGTTGCCACAGCTAGAACCACCCTGATTGTTTCGAATCTGGCTACTGGTGCATGGTTCTCTTCGTAATCAATACCCTTTCTTTGTGAATACCCCTCAGCCACTAACCTGGATTTGTGCTTTATAACTTGACCATCAGCACCGAGTTTGTTTTTAAACAACCACTTAGCCCAAAACATTCTTGCCAGGAGGAGCGAGACCAATTCCCACGTATTGTTTCTTTCGATAGCAGCTAGTTCCTCAGCCTTGGCCACTTGCCATTCTTTCCTTTGAGCAGCATCATGATAATACATGGGATCACACATACTTAAAGCAAATTGTAAATGCATGTATTCTTCAGGTTCATGCACGAGTAGAAGCATAAATATCAGACAAAGGACGAAAATTTAAAGGTGATTGAGATGTACCATGTGTACTTGATGGAGACTCTTCATGCAAAGGTGATTGCTCACCCATGTGCACTGAACAAGAGCTTGAGACTACTCCATTCACACCTACTATTGGGCTTGTCTGTGATGTTGACCCTTCATCAGGTACACTTTCATTCATAGGGAATGGGTCTTCATAAGATAAGTCAACCATTACTTTTTCATATTTGTCAGTTTCTTCCCAATTCCTTGATGCTTCTTCAATAATAGTGACATCCCTACTAGCTTCAAATTAATTGGTAGATTCCTTGATGCTTCTTCAATAATAGTGACATCCCTACTAGCTTCAAATAATTGTAGATGGGTTGAATACCTATACTTGAGGGACTTTGTGAAGAGAACAATAAAGATCACTCTTTGTGACCAATCATCCAATTTTTTCTTCCTTGAAATACACATGCTTATATCTACGCTACCAAACACCCGAAGCTTAGACACATCAGGAACTTCTCCTGACCATGCTTGAAGGGGTGTTTTACCTTCAACTGCACTGTTTGAGATCTGTTAAGAACATATACAACTGTTGCTACAGCCTCTACCCACAATAAATTCAGCAACTTCTTTCTTTTAGCATGCTTCTTACCATTCCATAATAGTGCAATTCTTACGTTTCATAACACCATTAGTTGAGGTGTATGTGGAACTGTTAATTCTCTACATATGCCATTATTTTCACAAAAAGTATCAAATTCTTTTGAATAAAATTCTCCCCTCTATCAGTACGCAAAACCTTTATAGTGTTTTCACATTGATTTTCACCAAGGTTTTAAAAACTTTAAATTTAGCAAGAGCATCTGATTTGTTTGTGAGAAAGTACACCCATTCCATTTTGTACAATCATCAATCAAATGAAAGTAGTAGAGGCTATGACCAAGGCTTTGAACTTGCATGGGACCACAGAGGTCTGCATGAACCAGTTCTAATCTTGTCTTAGATCTCCAAGAGTGAGATGTGAAGGGAGATCTTGAGTGTTTTCCCAATAAACACCCTTCACACTTTGCAGATCTTTTGATACAAGAAATCCCTCTTACCATATTATTATCATGTAGTAGTCTCATACTATCAAAGTTTACATGAGCATACCTTTTGTGCCATAATTGGGGGATCGAATCAGCACCAGAAGGTATGACTTCAGGTGAGGAGACATCTAGAAGAAACATGTTGTTGCTGAGTACATGGATCTTCATCACTTCAGCACTTGTTTCTTGATTACACACATGTCATGTTCAAAAAGTAAAGAATATCCCTTCTTCATAAGTTGCCCAACAGACAAGAGATTATACTCTAGAGAAGGAACATAGTACACATCATCAAGAAGTCTTGAACCCATAGTTCCTGCATTTACTCGAACAGTTCCCTTTCCTTGAACTGATAGCTTTCTTTTGTTTCCCAATTGCACTTCCACTTTGAACATTTCATCTAGTCGAGTAAAACTTGATCTACACCTTGTCATATGTTCGAACACCCAGAGTCAATGAACCACATGTTATTATTTTGTACCTGATCGGATTTGTCATAAGACAGGGTTTTTCATCTTCTATAATTGCCATGAAATGATGTGTTCTTCATTAACTCCTTCTTGATCATTTGCTTCTGCCACATTTGCATGTGGTTCTTGATTGTACCAACAACTAGTGGATATGTGACCGTATTTCTTGCACACATAACATGAGGTACTTGACTTCGATCTAGTGCATATCCTCGTCCACGACCCCTTGCAACTCCACGTCCACGGACACGAAAAACATTTGTATTTTGAGGTCGATTGAATTCTTGAGCCACTTGGAGAGCACGCTCTTCAGTCGTTTCTGTTTGTCACTAACCCTGCTTATCATTCTCTGCTCCTGTTACTGCAAAGAGCCCATAAGTTTAATAGGAAAGAGTTTAGATAGGTCATAACCTACCTCAATAGATGGTACCACAACATCAAATTTAGACTAAAGACTTCTCAAAACTTTCTCCACAATCACTTGATCTGTCACTTCCTTTCCATATGATCTCTTTGGCTCACGATAGCCATGACTCGAGAAAAGTAATCACCAACCAACTCTCCTTTCATGGATAGGTTTTCAAAATCCCTTTGCAGCCCTTGAAGCTTTACACCTTCACTTGAACATCACCTTGAAACTCAAGTTTCAAGATCTCCCAGCTTTCTTTGGCAGATGATGCTGAGGCAATCCATGAAAAAAGAGTGTCATGTACAGCCTGTTGAATTAAGGCCATAGCATGAGCATCATTTTTCTTTAGATTCTTGAACTTGTTTGCATCTGTTTCGGTTTCATCGATACCAGCATCAACCAGGTCCTATAGATCTCTGGACTTGAGTATCGTCTTCATGCGAATGTTCCAGTGTTCGCACCCTTCTCCTTTGAACACAGGGATAGGGGTTGGAGCAGTGGGAAGATTGCTAGTTTGATCGACCATGAGGAATTGACTAGAATTGTTCTAAGGTGGAAACCAGAGCTCTGATACCACTGATGAAACAGTGGTTAGATTAACAGTGATAGAGAAAGAATGAGTCTTTTTGTTATTATGAAAGTCCTTTTTTGAGAGTACATAACCCAGAGGAGAACTCCCCTTTAAATAGAAAAGAAAACAAATGGGTATGCTTATTACTCGCAATCCCTTAACAAACTATTCAAAATTCAAAGATAAACTAACTGACTAGAAAAAGACTCAACAACTCCTGACCATTTCTTCACAATGCAGAAGACTTAATTAAGCATGCTTTCCACATTACCAACTTTGCATGGGAGTGTTGTGTCACTTTTAACAAAGGAAGCGGGAGGTGGTGGTGCGACGGAGGTAGCACGTCTGCGGCGGCCCGAACCAACCATATCCCCTTAACCTCTCATCTCTCTTTCGTCACTGTCCATCGTCGGAGAGCAAACCAAAAGGAAGCCGGAGGTGGTGGTGCGATGGAGGTGGCGCGTCTGCAGCGGCCCGAAACAAGCATCCTCCCTCAACCTCTCATCTCCCTTTCTCTCTCTAAATAATGGCTAGGGATAAATAGAGAAACCCAAAATGACGGAAATACCCTTCTAGCACTGTTCATCGATTTGCTTTATTCATATATAGGAGGATATTAAAATTGAACTGCAAAATATAAATACTTTTTTGAATGACAGTGATATTTCAACAAACAAAAATAGAATACACCTCAATCAAGATGCTAGAAGCGGTTCAGAAAATAATAATAACATGCTTGTAGATGAATGAGAAACACATGAAAAAGAAAAAAAAAAAAAGAAAAAAGAAAGAAAGTTATAAAACGATAACTACACCATTGTAACACTCCAGATTCTCGTCTTTAGATATGGTTTTTTTCCAATAGAACTTAACATTTACTCTGTATGAATGACAAGGGTTAGAGTAGTTATTCCTCCTAATTTGTTCATGTGTGGTGCGAGCGTTATTTAGCGTCTATCCGCGCATAGAGAGAGAAACATGGTGACATCTTAGGTAGAGAGAGACACACACACTTACAAGAGGACTCGTTGTCGTAGGTTCCGACGAACTATTATGCCAGCAAAGATGTTTTTGTTTGATTGTTAGTGTTGTGCCTTGCTTATCTCTTTGTCTTCAATTTCTTCCGATGAGGAATTTCATTTGTCTTAGTCTTCTGGTTTCTCTACTTATTCGTTATGGTTAGTTTGATTCTATTGTTATTCTTAGCTCAATGACGGTGAGTCTATGCCAATCCGAGAGGTGTTTGAGTTTATGTTCTGATTTTAATGAATGTAAACTCTAACATGTTTTGGGGTTCTTATGTTGTTTCGATTATTGCTTGCTCAATGACTTTAAGTCTAGAGTCAACGAGAGGTGTTTGTGTTAGACCCTGAAAGGATCATACTTGACAACTCAAGAAGTGGTTGGAGGATGTTCTGGTTGGACAACATTAGTTACAGAAAACAACAAAAGAACACATAAGACATCATCAACAGAAGACAACAGAAGACAAGAAAAGATAAAGTATATAGCACCCACATTGTTAATACGGATGACTAGTGAACAAATGCTGACAAGTGTTTGTTCACCCGCATTAACAAATGCGGATCAAGACAGCTAATGTTGAACAGAAGTGTTCATCTGCATTTGTCCATGCAGATGAACTGAAGAAATGCTGACAAAGATTGTTCACCCGCATTATTCCATGCGGATGAACAACAGTAAATGCTGACAAGACTTATTCATCCGCATGAACTAATGCAGGTGAGCAAACACAAATGCTGACTACAAACAACAAATGCTGATGAGGAGTTGTTCATCCGCATGAACTAATGCTGATGAACAACTTACACTGTTTTATATTTATTTTGTACTTAGACTAGATTCACTTGTATAGATCAAGGTTAGTTTAGTCTTTTGTACAGGCAATGTATACACCTATAAATACGGTCACATACCCTAACTTTGTAAGCTTTTGGTCTTCAACAGTTATAACATCAATATTATACATCAGTGACTTCGGTGTTCATGTACTGCATTTACTCAAACATTTATTTCAGGTTCATCTGTTCTGTATTATAGTGATTCCGCAACTATATTACTGACTTAGTCTACATATTCGATCCTAGGTTGAGTCACATTAACCGAGAATCTTATTCTCAACCCACTTAATTGGTATCAGAGCCTTGGCTCTTGAATTCATCACAGAATCATCTTGGATTTTGGGTGAAAATCAATTGAACTGTAGACTGAGTTGTTCATCAGCAAGATCTACTCTTCTGATAAACAAACATCCTGTAATCGAACACCACAAAGTACAAAATCTTCAGATCTGCTGCTGTCGAACCCAACAACACAAAATCAAGAACTTAGAACTCCTTCAAATCTACAGATCTAAACTTAACAGACCTGTTCTTGATCGAAAATAGAAGATTTAAAGAAAAACACATTGTTCGAACTTAGAATCAACTTAAAACAGTATTCAACAAGTTAAAATCAGTTTAACTAACATGGATTCCTATAATCATTCTGAAATGGTCATGCATCTAAACCTAGTATGCTTAAACACAAATCTGAGTTTAAGCAATGGAAAATTCATTTTAGAAATTACATTACAGGTGTAGATCCTGACTACTGGATATCGATTTGAAAAGGTCCCTACATTCCACTATCCCTGAATGCTGAACAGGCTGCTCAATACAGAACTGCAAGAATTCCCAATGAGGATCCCAACTTAAATTTTGATGATGAAGAATACAAGAAAATCAAGATTGATCTTAGAGCTTATTCCATTATTACACAAGCTCTTAAAATGGATGTTCTCAAAAGATTAGAAAAATATGGTGCTGCAAAGGGGGTCTGGGATGCTCTACAGATTATGTGTGAGGGAAGCAGTGAAGTTACAGAAATTAACAAAGACAAGTTGAAAAATCAGTATGAGACATTTCATCATACCAAAGGAGAGTCTATCTGCAGACAGCTTCACAGATTTGTGCAACTTGTAAATGACCTTAAAATTATGGGGGTCACTTACAAGGAGAAGGAACTAAACAAGAAAATGCTACATAGCTTGCCTGAAAGCTGGAAATAGAATGTTACAATGTTAAAGAATACTCTTGATTTGGAGAGTACTAGCTTGGATATTATGATTGCAAAAATTGAGGCTCTTGAACTTGATGAAAGGAGCAGAAATCTGAGTGGGCCTCAAGTTATTAAGGCTTACAAGTTTCCATCTGAAACTCATTCTGTTGAAAATGCCTTTGTTACTGAAGAAGAAGACTTCTGTCACCAAGAGATCAAACAAGAACAACAGGATTTTGTGCTGCTCCACAACCTCAAAAACAACCATCTTCTGCTCAACCCACTGTATCTCCTAACAACATGCATGATGAGCAAAACTCTGAAGAACAAAAGGCAACTTAGAATGCCTTTGTTGCTAGCTTTAAAGCCTACCTTAGGGGGAGACTCACATTAGCTCATCTGATTCAAGAAGATCTAGAAGAAATGGATCCTGATGATGTGGAAGAAATGGATTTGCAATGGCAGATGGCCATGATTGCTATAAGAGCAAAGAAATTCTTTCGCAAAGGGAAGAAACTGAGCCTTAATAGGAACACCAAACTGGGATATGACAAATCTAAAGTTAAATGCTTCAACTGTGGGATGGCTGGTCATTTCTCTCGGGAATGTAACTCTCCCAAGAGAAACAATACAAGCTATAAAAGACCATCACATGACCAGCATTCTACTCAGCACAATACCAACTATCATCCAAGCAACAACAATCAACAGCAACAACAGAGTCAGCAACAGCAACCTCACCAAAGACAACCTCTGCTGACACATCAATCTGAAGGAAGCGGTCAGCAAACATCAAATGCTCTTGTCATCAGACAAGATGGAGTGTGTGACTGGAGCCTGTATGTAGAGGAAGTTCAACCTCAATTCCAGAACCATGCTCTAATGGCTCATATCAATGATGGTCCTTCTCTAATACCATCAGAGGAAAAATCTAACTTATGTTTTGAGAGGTGTGTTCTTGAAGTACAGGGGTACAGAGAACACAATCATAAACTGGCCAATAAGATAAAAGAAGAAAAAGTAAAATCAGAAATGCTCAAACAAGAAATGAGAATTTTTGAAATTAAAATCAAGTCTTTGCTGTCTGACATGGAAACACTTCATGCAGAAGAAGTATGCCCTTGCAGCTGAAAATGAAAGGTTAACTGAACTGTTAATCGAGTCAAAAGCTAAGCAATCAGCTACTGAAGTGAAACTTGAAAAGTTTCAGCTGTCTTCAGTCAAGCTGCAAGTGCTACTAATCTTCCAAAGAGAGGCTAAAGATATGACTGGGATAGGCTACAAAACTTGTCCTCCTCCATATATGATAACTACATTGTTATGCCTGAGTCACTTACTCAATCAGATACAAAAGAATCTAAAATTATTGAAACCAAATCAATGATTTCTTAAACAACAAATCCTCAAAACAAACCAGGTGTTTACATTGAAACTGATGAGGATAAAATCAGATTGGGTCATCCTATCAAAATCAAAGAGTGCTCAGACAAACCTGTGATTATCAAGAAACCAAAGAGCCCAGTCAAATAAATTGTGCCTTTTGTAAAATTTGTTCCTCAAAATCTTAAAGTGAATCACACTGCTGAATGCTCAGTGAAACCATCTGCTGAAAGCAGATCTGATTATGAGATCATATCTCCAAAAAATTCAAGCGAATCAGATAAGGTTTCATTGAAATTCAAGGATAAAACCAAAGTTCCCTTAGTCACCAAAGGGAAAACCACTTTTGTACAAAAATCTAAAGTGAAATCTGATTCACCATCTTCATCAAATATCAGACAAGGAATTGGGTTTGATATTTTCAACAAAGAACAGGTAGAACAATTCGATAGGGAAATAAGGAAATACAGAAAGAAGCAGCATCAGTCCCACAAAGCAAAGCAAAACAGAGTTGTGAAACAATCTGTTGCTACCCCAAAGACTGTTGTGTCTTGTTCATCTAAGCTAAAAAGAAAGCAACCCTATTGTGATTTTTGTGATATGTCAAATCACACCACAGATGAATGCTACTTCACCGGGTACTGTTCTGTCTGTAACATGAACAACCATTCTACAAGAAATTGTCATTTTAATAAATACTGTTCATTGTGTGATATGACAAATCACAACACAGCTGATTGTTACTTCAATCAGAAAGGCTTGAAAACAACACTAAAAAAGCCAATTTCAACAATCTCAACTGATAAAGTCAGACATAAAAGTCCGACAAAACAAAACAAACCTCTGAAATCTCTTCAAAAGAACAACATCAAAATGATTTCAGAAAACCAAAAACATAATCATCATGTTCACAAGAATCAAAAGGAAAGGTTTGTTTACTCTTCTAGCTCATCAGAGGAAATTGATGAAATCAAACATCAAAAGAACAATAGAAAATCACTGAAATCCTCTTCTTCAAAAAGTCAAACAAAAGGTAAGTATCAAGAGGTTACAGTGATCGAATGCAAAAGGTCAACCCAAGACCATCATGGCTTGGGTTCCTCCATCTAACTAGTTCTTGGTGCATGTAGGGTCATTCATACAGGTCCAACAGTTTGTGGTATGTGGACAGTGGATGCTCCTAACACATGACAGGAGATAGTTCCCTCCTTCATGATTTCAAGCACATTCAAGGAACTACAGTGGCATTCGGCGAAGATTCACAAGGTGGTAGAATTACAGGAGAAGGTTCAGTGACGAATGGGATTCTGAGCTTTGACAAAGTCAATTACTGCGAGCAGCTGAACTTCAATCTGCTCAGTGTATCCCAGATTTGTGACAAGAAATATTCTACTCATTTCACTGACACTCATTGCTACATCTTGAAACCAGGATTTCATATTCCTGAAGAATAGGTTGTCTTGAAGACTCAGAGGAAGAATAACACCTATGTTTTGAACCTTAATTCTACTCGTCCATCAGAAGAGACATGTCTATTGTCTAAAGCATCATTTGATGAATCAAAACTTTGGCATAGACGCTTAGGACACACGAATTTTAAAAATATGAATAGATTGGTCAAAGGGAACCATGTAATTGGTCTTCCTAAAAGTAATTTCATTTTGTTGACCACTGTACCGCGTGTCTCAAAGGAAAAAAAACATAAATCATCTCATAAGCCAAAACTTGTGAACACTAACAATTGTCCATTGAAGTTACTTCATATGGATCTCTTTGGGCCGACTCACGTCATGAGTATTGGCAAGAAGCATTATTGTTTAGTGATCATTGATGACTTTACTCGATTCACATGGGTCTTCTTCCTACTTCATAAGAATGAGGCGTCCCAAATCATAATAGATTTTATAACCAAAATTGAAAATCAACTTGATTTAAAAGTAAAATCTATTAGAAGTGACAATGGGACGAAATTGAAAAATGAAAGCATGAGTTCATTTTGCACAACAAAAGGCATTGATCATCAGTTCAGTGCAGCTCGTACTCCACAACAAAATGGAGTTACTGAAAGAAGGAATAGAACACTGATTGAAGCAGCAAGAACAATGCTAGCTGATGCAAAACTACCAATTACATTTTGGGCAGAAGCAGTTAACACTTCAAAATCAAACTCTGATAATCAAAGAACACAATAAAACTCCTTATGAACTTCTTTTTCACAGAAAACCATTCATTGGATTTTTGAAGTCATTTGGTTGTCCTGTCTTAATATTGAACACCAGAGACCATTTAGGAAAGTTTGCTCCTAAGTCTGACGAGGGATTCTTCGTGGGATATTCCTCAGTGTCTAAGGCTTTTAGGGTGTTTAATCCAAGATTAAACCTCATTGATGAATCAACAAATATTCAATTCAATGAGCATTCGTTTCCCAAATCATCAAATGGTCCTGACTGGTTGTTTGATATTGATTCATTTACAAGATCTTTTGATCAGTTCAATTTGTCAAATGCAGGAACATCAGGGTTAGTTGAAAGAAGAGCAGACTTCCCAATGATTCCTCCTTCTACTGATCAAGACAATGAAGATGTGCCATTACAAGTTGATCCTATCTGGCAAGTTACACAAAATAAAAGTATCTCAACAAATGTGGTCGCAGTTCAATGCCATCTCCTTTAGCTGAACCTTCAACTGAAGTGGGACATTCAGAACCAACTCATGCACCAGCTGATACTAACAGAGATGGAAATGATGAGAATATTCAGAGTGCTGTTGAAGCTGAAGATGTTGTACCCTCTGATTCTGGTCATCACTCTCCCACACTACAACAACAAGATGCCTCGTACCAAGATGACCTAAATGTCTCCAATCTTGATGTGTCCATTGCTAGTGATCTGATTCCAATCACTAGAACACACAAGAATCATCCAGTGACAAACATTATTGTGATCTAGACGAACGGGTGACACTAAGCAAGTCAAGCATAGCAAACATCTGCTTGTTTTCTTGTTTTCTGTGTCAAACAGTACCTAAAAACATTAAACAGGCATTACAAGACAATAGCTAGATTGAGGCAATGTAGGAAGAGTTGTTGCAGTTCAAGAAACAGGAAGTATGGTAGCCGGTGGATCTTCTCGAAGGTCAATTCCCTATCAGCACCAGATGGTTGTACCGAAACAAGACTGATGACAGAGGGATCGTCATCAGAAACAAAGCAAGATTGGTAGCACAGGGCTATACATAAGAAGAAGGAATAGACTATGATGAAGTGTTTGCCCTGTTGCCAGATTAGAAGCAATACATCTCTTTCTAGCATACTCTGCATTCATGAAATTCATTGTCTATCAAATGGATGTGAAGTGTGCATTCTTGTATGGAAAGATCTCTAAGATGTTTATGTGAGTCAACCACCAGGCTTTAAGGATCCTGATTTCCCTCACAGGGTATACAAGCTTGACAAAGCCTTGTATGGTTTACATCAAGCCCCTCGGAAATGGTATGAGACTCTGTCATCTTTTCTCCTTGACCATGGGTATGAAAGAGGAAAGATTGATCAGACTTTGTTCAGAAAGAGAAAAGGAAATGAGATGCTGCTAGTCCAGATATATGTGGATGATATCATCTTTGGCTCCACCAACAAACAGCTTTGTAAAGACTTTGAAGATCTTATGCATTCAAATTCCAGATGAGTGCTATGGGAGAACTCACCTTCTTCTTGGGTCTTCAAGTACAACAAACATCCAGTGGAATCTTCATCAACCAGTCCAAATATGTTGAATCTATGTTGCAGAAGTTTCATTTTGCAGACTGTCAGTCCATCAGAACACCTGTTGATACCAAAGTGAAGATTGGTCCGGACCCAGATGGAAAATCTGTTGATCAGACCCTCTATCGATCCATGATAGGTTCACATATGTATTTAACAGCCAGTAGACCTGATGTTATGTTTGGTGTTTGTGTATATGCCAGGTATCAAGCAGATCCCAAGGAATCTCATGTGAATGCAGTCAAGAGAATATTTAGATATCTTAAAGGCAAACCTACTCTTGGAATATGGTATCCAAAGGATGGAGACTTCAATCTCTATGCATACACCGACAGTGACTACGGGGGATACATTTCAACAGAAAATCAAATCTGGCGGTTGTCAATTTCTTGGTCCCAGACTGGTGTCATGGCAGTGCAAGAAATAGACCAATGTTTCTATATCGACAGTTGAAGCTGAGTACATAGCAGCATCAGCTTGTTGCTCTCAAGTTCTCAGGATTCAAAACCAGATGCTTGATTATGGTTTCAATTTCTTGCACACACCAATTCATATTGACAACACTGCTGCCGTCTTCATAACAAATAATCCAGTTCAGCACTCAAAAACAAAACATATTGAAATTAGATATCACTTTTTGAGAGACTGTGCTGAAAAAGGTTTAATCAAGCTGATTCAGGTTAACACAGATAATCAGCTAGCTGATTTGTTTACTAAGGCATTTAGCATTTGACCCAAGTCGGTTTGAATTCTTAGTCCAATCAATCGGCATGATTAACCTTGAGTAAAATCAAAAAATTTCAAAAACATCAAAAAAAAAATATCCAGAAAATTACAAAAAGAAATCAATTTTTGTTGAAGTCCTTGATTTGTACTTCTTTTGGGAAATGATATAATTACAGTCGTTATATCATTCACTGTGCTTAATTCAATATCTTGAAAGACTGACATGACTTATCTGATATGAGGGTAGGCTCAACTTGGAAGAGAAGATAAATGTTGTGATAAACTAAAGATCACATTCAACTGTGAATGCATCATCTCAGAGCATGTAAGTATCTATCTTATCCAAGTGTGTGTATGTGTAGCAACCTAAACACACCGGGTCATGATACTTTATGAATCTCATTCAACCATCAGTTTCTCCTTTGTTTTGCTGAGCAAAGACCTGGGGAAACAAGCACATAGTACTGATGTCTAGATCCAAAAAGATTCCTAATAAGGAACACATCCAATACGGATGACAAATAAAACAGAATATAACAAAAAGAATCCCAAAGTGGATCACCTTCCAAAGTGAACAGCAAAAAGAATCCCAATGTGGATCATATTAAATAAGGATCAGGTAAAAGAATCCCAAAGTCGATCCCCCTTACCAAAATGAATGAGTCTTCATAGTTTAAATGACCAGGTATTGAAAGTTGTGAAAAAGTTCTACCATACAGTACATGAGGATAGTTGATCTTTCTATGCTTGTGAGTGTGAGGTTCATGTTGAATGTTTAATTAAATTAAAACATGATAAAAATCACATGCATTACAATATTGACCAAGCATGAGTTTAAAAGGACAAATATACCTTCAATCAATAAGCTCATGACAACTTGCACTTATGAAAGATAAGATTGATATGATCCCAAAATTTCAAACAAAAGTGCAAAATAATTAAACAGTTCAGAAATATTGTCCTAAAATTTTATAAATTTTATTTAAAGTTTTTATCCCGCATGAATATAAACTTTAGGGGGAGTAATAAAATTTTAAAAGGAAATATTTACAAAAACATGAAATTTGCAAACATTAAATTGACAACTTTGTCAAATTGATTGTGTCTGTATGGAAATTACTCCATAATCAGCTTCAGAAGATGCATATGTTCCAAAACAACAAAAATGCAGACTCATCTTCATAAAATCAGAAGCAGCTGTACAAACCAGTCAGAATCATTCACTGCAACTACATTAATTTTTGACTAGTTCAAAATTTAATGCGGGTAAGTGCATTGGTTAATGCGGGTGAAGGTAACCCAGTCATTTAACCAATGCGAGCAAATTTTTGTACAAGTAAACTAATGCGGACAACAAATTGTTCATCCGCATTAGCTACAGTAAATGCGGACAACTTAACTCAACATTTCCAAGGGTGGTCAACTTTGGTCACCCCCATTTGTCTCAGTAAATGCGGACAAGTCATTTGTTCACCCGCATTTGCTACATGAAATGCTGATAAGTTAAATTTGGTCACCCACATTTGTCTCAGTAAATGCGACATGTCATTTGTTCTCCCGCATTTGCTACAGTAAATGCTAATAAGTTAACTTTGTCCGTTCGCATTTGTTACAGTGAATGCAGATAGGTAAAATTAACTCTTCCGCATTTGTTACAGTAAATGCTGACAAATTTGAATTTGATCATCAGCATTGGTATAGTAAATGCGCACATAAAATTCTATATGCGCATTTGCTACAGTAAAAATTTTCTGCACTTGTAAAATTTGTGAAAAATATGAAATGTTCTATAAATACTTTTTTAATGTGGGTGTTTATTACTTTCCAAACTTTTGAGTGAACTTTTATAGTGAGTCGAGTGCCAGAAAACCGTTCTTCTTCTGAGTTCAAATCTACACTAATCAAGCTTCATTTTGTTCAAATCTTACATCAAAACAAGCAACATTGTCTGTTAAATCGAAGTATTGTCAACTAAAAGGTGATTATCAGTTTCTTACATACTTCGACTGTCGAACAAAATTTCTTGAAATAGAACCCTAATCTTGTGAAATGCTTCAAATACACTCAAGAACACTGGATTTAGATGAATGACAGAGTTCATTAAAACCAATGATCGATGTAAACATCAAAGATTTCATGTGGTTCTAAGAACACATAAAACATCGATGAACAGGGGATACTGGTTTATAACAATATTGATATCAAAACAACCTGTTAAAACACAATCAAAATCAGTGTAACCCAACACAAAGAAACAAAACTTTGAACTGTTCTTTATGAAAAATTAAAATTAGGTCAAATAACCTAATGTAACAGTAACAAGCAGAATTCATTTTTGACCTAAAAAGTCAAAACTGAACAAATCACACACAATTCTCACTAATTCATCCTCTTGTGGGCAGATTACATAATGGCTAACCTGACTTGGAGCAAGCTCCACAATGTCAGTGGTTTTCTCAATCCAGATGTCCCTGAAGCAGAAGGTCTCAGAGACATGATCAGATTTATTACCACTACCAGAGTGGCCCATGCCATTACAGTTAGACCAGTGATCTTTGAAACTATATCAGATCATTTTGGAGTAATGCAGAAGTAGTAGACAATGATGGAGAAAAAGTAATTTCAGGAAGAATAACCGCTGACCATACACTGATAATCTCTTAGCAAACAATAAGACAATGCTTGAGATTTGAAGATGAACCTGATTCTCCAACTGAATTTGATGATGAAGATATCATGTCATTCTTTGCTGACATTGGATATGAGGGTGGATTTGAGGCAAAACAAATAGTGAAAGGATTGGTAGATTTACAGTGGAGGTTTCTCATTCATTATATCCAACACTGCTTATCTAAAAGAAAAACTGGGTAGAATGATATACCATTAACTACATCTTCACTGGTCTGTGCCCTCTGCTCTAACAGACCCTACAACTTTTCAGCCTATGTCTTTAATGGAATGATGGCAAACATTCAAGAGGGGAGAACGAACATGTTCTTAATGTATCCCAGATTCATTTAGTGTCTTATTAATGAAGCCTTTCCTGATCTGGTTTTAGAAGGCCCCATTCTTGAAATTTCTCATTATAATGCAAAATCTTTGAAGTACATCAAGAAGAGAGATCCAAGAAATTTCTATAGTGGTACTTTCTTTCCACTTTTACCTTGGATGCAACAACAAATAGATCCCCAAAATGATGTGCCAATGGATGAGGAAAAATTACAACAACAAGAACCTATTTTACATGATGATGTTCCTATTAAGGAACCTACACAAGAAATGGTAGCTGATGTTCCTGATGAGGAACCAATTCATGAAGTGAATGTTAAGAACAAGCTCCAGAACAATCAGTGAAGCAGGATGCTGCTCATGATCAACACCATGTTGATGAGCATGCAGAATCTGAAGAACTCATTAGAACAGTGTCATCTTTGATTGGTGATCCTCACTTTGGTGAAACAATACAAGAAGCTATTTTTTTATTCCCTTTTAGGGTTGATCCCATTATCCCACAATCATGTTCTCCTATTCATACTCATCAAGAATCACAAGAAAGCCCTGCACATGAAGCTGCTGTTGTATTTGAAAGTTCTGGTGAATCTACCAGTTCCACAGACTCGTCTCAATCATCTGATGATAAGGAAGATAATCAACAGTGTGCACTTCTTCCACAGAGACAAATTGTCTCTGAAGATGCTCCTTCTGAGAGCTCTGCTGAATCAGAAATAAACAGACCAGATGATAAAGATAAGATGATATCTGAACTGATGGCAAAAATGTCTAGACTGGAGAATACATTAAATAGGAGGTCAGGGGTATTCAGTGATAGACTCCAAGAGTTAAATGAAAAAGAAAAAGGACTAAGGGAGTCAAAAGAAAAGTATGAAGCTGAGATGAGGATGAAGGATGATGAAATCAGTAATCTAAAAGCCTCTTTGGAAATGGCAAGAGAAGAAGTGTATGGACTTGTTGAAACTGTTTCCATACAAACAGAAGCAATAGAGGAACAAGAAAACTTGATTGAGTCTCAAAATGAGTTAATTGATGAGCTCACAAAAGGAAATGATGACTTAACAAAAAGAGTTGATGAACTAGAACTCCTTATGAAATTAAAAGATGAAATTATAAAAGAAAAGGATGAGAAATCTAGTGATGAAATTGAATAACAAGTAGTAGAACAACAACAAGAATAAGAAAAGGAAGAAGAAGTTAGGGATGAATCCAGTTGGGAAATAGTGGTTCATTCTGAACCTTCATCTGTAGATGCTACTATGATGAAAGAATTGAGTGATGACTTGGACAGGTATTCTTCCAGTGAATTAATCATAGATGAAGAGTTTTGGGACTACATCAAATACATAAGGTCCCCCTCTGATTCTATTGTAGTAATTCCTTCAAAACCTATGCCAATTGAAGAAGAGTTAAGAATGCAGCCTGTGCCTGCAGTTGTGCTGACTGTTGAACAACAAAGTCTAATTAAAAGACTTTGTGATGAGTTCAAAGAAAAAGAAACTGCTGAATTGAACATACAAGAAGTTGTTAAGGCTGAACAACAAAGAATCACTCCTAAATTAAGGCTGTTGAACAAGAACAACAGGCCAAAACTAATGAAGCTTCATCATCAGGATCAAAAGTGATGACATACACAAGAAAAACAAAGTATTTGTCAAAAAAGACAAAAGGAAAACTTCTTATGGTTGAGGAAGAACAACCTAAAAGGAAAACCAAAGATGATCCCAGAAGTTTGGCAGCAATTGCTGAATTTTTGGATGAACATGAGCAGGCTGAAAAAGAGTTACAGCATACTTTGGAAGTGATAATGCTGGAGGAAGAAGACTCTAAGAACAAACAACAAAAGACACATGATGATGTGACCAGCCCAGCTATTATTGAGCAATCTGTTGAAAGCATGATTGAAAAGGCCAAAACTGATGATCTGATGATTCATGCTATGTATCTAATTAAACATGGCTATGAAGCTGATATGGTATTCATCATGACCTATGATGAGATTGTAGAAGAAGTAAAGAAGACAGAAAAGCTGCTGGATCCATCATATATAATAGAGTATGAGATGAGGAAAGATTCTGAAAAGAAAAAGGCTGAAAAGACAACAACTTCCATCTCAAAATCAATAAAGAAAGATGCTGAACAGTCTATGTTTCCTGATCCCTATAGTATGTCTGATAGGGAAATGAAGGACTATCTTAACAATCAAGGGTTTACAAAAAGAAAACTTGGTAACATGAAGACCAATTCCCTAAGGGCTGTAATGTTAAAATTGATAAATGACATAAAAGACATATTGAAGGCAATTGAAGAAGAAGTAATTGCCCAGAAGCCCAAACAAGAACATCAGCACAAGATGTGCAGCCGACAGTTAAAGATAAAGATGTTCTGGCCCCTATCTTACACAAGAATTCAGAGTGGTTTATAGAGCCTTCTCAGCTCAAACTTCAAGAAGGGCTAACCACTGCTGAATTAATAAGAGGGGTGTCTACTCCAAGTGGCAAGACTGATGTTAAAATCATTGCCTAGAAGTATGACAGCGACTGGAATATGTTCATGGTGAAAAGACTATCAGGATTGGTACAATTCTTCACTGAGTATACAGCTTTAGTCAATGCAATGAAAGTTCATGATCTAAAGAACTGGCTGAGCTTGATCTGGTGAATCCTGCTTGCATGTACAGAGGATATGAATTTGCTGATATTTTGAAAATGTTTAAAAGAACTAACAACTTCAAATCACTAAAAGCCATTTGCACAAGAAAAGACAAGACCTTCAACAACCCATTTGACAAAAGAAGAACAAAAGAAGTAGAAGAAATAGTATTCCCTGAATTGCATGTAAAGCCAACTGAAAGTCTGAAAAGAAAGATGATTATAGGCACTCATAAGTCAAATCCCATTTCTAATGTTTATTATGATGAAGAAACTTATGAGCTTATGATTGAAAGAACATGGGGAGGAAAAGAAGCCCCTGAAATTAGAATTTTCAAAGGTTATGAGGTCAGACTGCTAGATGAGTCTTACATACACTATATCTTCACAAGACACTTCAGAGCCCTCAAAAACAAAGCTGCTGAAGATGATCTGGAGTTTATGTTGAAGTGTGTTAAGATCTTGAAGATGGCATTTGACAGAATCAACAATAAAAGGGAACAAATGAAGAAGAGAAAGGTGCCAATGCAGATGGGCAATATTGTCAAGTTAGAGGTTGATGCTGAAGGGTCATTGCTGATTCATAGAGATTGGTTATCTTCCATTTCAGTTTGGGAACCCATCTCTTTGAAACAAATGCCCCTTGCTGCTATCTACACCATGAGTAAGATGAAGATACATGTGCTAAGCAGAGAAAAGATGAAAGAAGCAAAAGACTTTTCCAATATGATCAAGGCCATTATCAATCCCTCAATGGTACAACCTGAATCACAAATAGAAGCTGCTGCAACTCTCCCCCCAAAAGTCCAATAGAAGACATCACAAGAAGACCAACCAGAATCTTCACAACCACTAACTCCATCACAATCTTGAGGAACCTAGGTAGTATAATCCTTAGGGGAGTATTGTTAGACCCTAAAAGGATCATACTTGCCAACTCAAGAAGTGGTTGGAGGATGTTCTGGTTGGACAACATTAGTTACAGAAAACAACAGAAGAACACAGAAGACATCATCAACAGAAGACAACAGAAGACAAGAAAAGATAAAGTATAGAGCACCCGCATTTGTTAATGCGGATGACTAGTGAACAAATGCTGACAAGTGTTTGTTCACCCGCATTAACAAATGCGGATCAAGACAACTAATACTGAACAGAAGTGTTCATCCGCATTTGTCCATGCAGATGAACTGAAGAAATGCTGACAAAGATTGTTCACCCATATTAGTCCATGCGGATGAACAACAGTAAATGCTGACAAGACTTATTCATCCGCATGAACTAATGCGGGTGAGCAAACACAAATGTTGACTACAAACAACAAATGATGTGGAAGACTTGTTAATCCGCATGAACTAATGCGGATGAACAACTTACACTGTTTTATATTTATTTTGTACTTAGACTAGATTCACTTGTATAGATCAGGGTTAGTTTAGTCTTATGTACAGGCAATGTATACGCCTATAAATAGGGTCACATACCCTAACTTTGTAAGCTTTTGGTCTTCAACAGTTATAACATCAATATTATACATCAGTGACTTCGGTGTTCATGTACTGCATTTACTCAAACATTTATTTCAGGTTCATCTGTTCTATAATATAGTGATTCTGCAACTATATTACTGACTTAGTCTGCATATTCGATCCTAGGTTGAGTCACATCAACCGAGAATCTTATTCTCAAACCCTGTCAGTTTGAATTTATAATCTGACTCAAATGAATGTAAACTGATCTTTTTTGGTGGTTGTTATGTCATTTTGATTGTTGGGTTAATCATGATAAGGTGCTTGAATATCTTATTTAATTTGGATGTGTGAAAACCTTAATTTTTTGTAGGGGTTCTTATGTTGTTTATTTTGTTGGCATGATAATGTTCATGCTTAGGTCATCTAAGATGCTATTGAATCTCTAATATGATTCGGATGAGTGGAAACCCTAATATTATTAGGGCTTGTTATGTTGCTTCTATCGTTGGCTCCATGATGTAAAGCCTAGGCTCATCTGAGATACTCTCAGATATGTTGTTGGTTAGTGTAAACCCTGGTTTTTTATGGCTTGGCGATTGTGGATCTTAATTAAACATACGTCTTTAATCCTTTCTGACTCATATAGATATACAATAAAGATTGGCTCGATGATGATGAGTCTAACCTCATTTGAGAAATTTTTGAATCTGTATACGGTGCTTACGAGCGTATACTCCAACTTTTTGTAGGATTTATAGGCATTGGAGGTGAATAAACCGACTTTTTGAGGTTTTCCTTTTGTTTCCATGGGTATGTCGATTATAATGGCCTTTCACTCACCTAATACTTGGATGCAACAATAATTGAACTTCACTGCTTAATTCGATGGTCATGAGCTCATGCATAAGATTGTTATAGCGATAAAAGATCACTCAATTCTGAATTTTGAAGGCTCAAAGATTGGCAACTAGCCATGATGCTATATATTATTTTAGCATATATATATACATACATATATATATATATATACATATATATATGTATACATATATATATGTATATGTATATATATATATACGTATACATATATATATGTATATATATATGTATATATATATATATATGTATATATATATTATACATATATATGTATACATATATATATATATATATATATGTTATATATATATATATATACGTATACATATATATATGTATATATATATGTATATATATATACGTATACGTATACAATATATATGTATATATATATATATATATTATATATATACATATATATATATATATATATATATATATATATATAGTATATATGTATACATATATATATATATATATATACATATATATATAGTTATATATGTATATATACTATATATATATACGTATATATATATAGTATATATATATATACGTATATATATATATATACATACATATATGTATATGTATACGTATATGTATATATATATATATATATATATATATATACGTATATATATATATATAATACATACATATATGTATATGTATACGTATATGTATATATATATACATATATACATATATACATATATATACATATATACATATATTTATACATATATATACATGTATACATATATATGTACATATACATATAACATATATACATATATACATATATATGTACATATATACATATATATGTACATATATACATATATATGTACATATATACATATATATGTACATATATACATATATATGTACTTATATACATATATATATATATATATATGTACATATATACATATATATGTACTTATATACATATATATAATATATATATATATATATATATATATATATATATATATATATGTATACATACACATATATACATATATATATACATATAGTGTCAGGATCATTTCAGAACTCGTAAATAACTTCAGAACCGTGAGAACTAATCTGAACCGTTAGATTATTTGATCAATGTTTAAAAATAGTTATGTCATTTGTGTAATTAATTAAAAAGTCAAGGAGGCTAAACTAAAATGATTTGGGCATAATAGTAATTTTAACTGAATTATTTCCATAACCTTCCCTAAAATCTCTCTATTTTAAAACAAATATCTTTCGATTTTAAATCACACCACTATAAAACCAATTAGGGTTCATATATTTCTCTCTTCCACTAGAATCATTTATACATCTATTTTGTCCGGCAAAGAACTTGTGACCCGGTGGATAGAGCATGCGAAACTTCCAGATGAGTTCCTAATAATGCTTTATTCTTTTTTACGATGGAAAAAAAATATTACTGATTGAACCTATTCTCATAAAAACCACGATTTAGAAAAAGAAATAAAAAGGGTGAACATTTTTCGAATTGTAAGGAAAAACTACATTGTTGCCACCATTTAAATTCGTTGGAGTTGCATGGTTTCATATCAATAATTTATTGGTTCTAATTTAATTGTCTTTTGAATTAATTTGTTAGCCACTGTAGTATACATATACATATATTTTTATTGTCTTACAATCGAAATCAAAGTCCAATTGGTACTAATGCAACAAATATTTATAACATAATAATATTATTATGACGTGCAGCTCATTTCATCTTATGTCGCATTCATATTCTAAAAAAAATAGAAGATTAGGTAAAAATGGGCACTGATTTAAACGTTTTTCCCCGAAGGATATGCATGATTTTCATGGTGATAACAATCAGAATATTATGGAAAGATAGCAAACGGAATGTAATTTTCTATGATATATCTGTTTAATATACATTTAATTAGGTACTAGTTTTCAATGTACCTTCTTCCGTAGTTCGTAATGTATATTATGAATTTTCATTTAGATGTTTATTTAAATAGTGTATTTACATATGTGTAAGTTATAGGCGTAACATGTATGACATATATGTAGAGCACTTACAAATATTATATTAAATTATATAGATGTAATATATTAATTTACTTATATGTAAATATTTAAATTACATACATGTAAACACTGATATTCAACACACAAGTGGAGGTTCAAATTGTTTTTATTTAGTTTTTCCAGAATTATTGTTAATTTTTTTATTCTGTTATCTAAGAACCTAGATACATATTTTAATATTAAAGTTCGTTTAATTAATCGGTCTCTACCTTCTGATTACATTGCTTGGTGATTTTTGTTGCAGTATTGATAGATGAGGCGTTCGTATTGTTTTGGAATTACTACCAAAATCAAAGGGAAAGAAAAAGTTGAGTGAAAATACATTTATGCATGTTGAATATCTACACATGTAACAGACGATTACTTAAAGGATTAAATGTTTTCTATATTTAGATAGTATACTTACACATACGTAAAACAATCAATGTATGTAAAAAGACAATAATTAATAAATTTGAATATTAATCAATTTGGAAAAAGAATAGATGATCAAGTTTAATCTGAGTTTGATTTTAACAAATGTTTAATTTGGTAATATTAAAGAGACGAGAGAGAAATTAATATTTAATTAATTGATTCGAGAGAGAAAAAGTTTATGATTATCATCATACCCTTTTCTTTTATATTATAATTTGTAAAACTGAGTGTTTTAGATGGATTTTTTAAGTTCTCAAGAAAATAATATTCTTGTTTGAACTTAACCATATACATATATATATATATATAAATATACATATATATTATACATATACATATTATATATATTATACATATACATATTATATATATTATACATATACATATTATATATATATATATATATATATATATATATATATATATATATATATATTATATATATATTTTGTAGAGGGTTATGAATTGTTCCAAATCCTGATTTGTCCACGCTTAGTCCACATGTTACTTAGCTGCTCTCACACTCGCACACTTTTTTTATCTTGTCCATGCATTTACAATAATAAAAAGTTGTGTTGTTTACCCATCGGCTAACTTTTGGCACATTACTCTACTCTAAAAACTTAAAAGGCTGTGATGTAAAAAATGGATATTCGTTGTTCAACATGATTTTTTCTTGCTTTCACATAACATCCACGGTTTACAGCTACATCAATTAACTAATTCTGAGCCTCAAGTGCCCCTATTTTGTTTAGTTTACTTATAATTGACTAATTTGTTATCTAAAAAGAAAGTAAAACAATGTAATTGTATTTTTCACGAAACAATGTAAGAAGCAACATACAATTATATTTATTGAACTTCTAAAAAATGTAATATGCGGTGTGTAATTTTCTAAACAAAGTGACACCAACATAACATAATGTTCTACGAATAATGGTTTTGTCGTCATACCAAACAATATTGATATTGTAACGATGCCATAACGTATCAGAATGAACGTTGTTCAACATCAAACCCAAGTGATAGTATGTAGCAAAGCACGTGGGGTAAATCTAATTAATAATTAGAGTTAATTAAATGATTGGTTCCTATAGTTTGCTCATATTACAGTATTGATTCCAACTTTTGAGAAAAATATTAGTCCCAACTGTTTGCCAAACCGTCACACTATTGGTCCCTAGAGTGGATGTCCGTTAGTTTTTGAGTTAGAGTTTTCGAAATGACCGTTTTAGAAATTAATAAAACCCATTTGAGCATAATCACCATAGCACCACCACTACCATCATCACCAACCATCAGCATCCCACCATCATCACTAACCATCACCATACCACCACCCTATATCCCAAAACCACTACCATACCACCACAGCCGGAACCACCACCCACCACCATACCACTACTGGACTATCGTTATACCACCACACCACACTACAAGAAAACAGGCCTATGGCGACAAGACCTATAGCGACGACAATTTGTTGTCGCTATAGGCGACCTATCGCGACGACAATGTCGTCATAGAGTCCCAAAAACTTTTGGCTATAAAAGACCTATAGCGACGACAAATCGTCGCCGTAGGTCAACTCTATGGCGACACCGCTTTGTCGTCGATAACGGTAGTAGCCATAGATTTACTTTTACAATTATTGATTTTTTAATTTTTTTTATCTACCCTATGACGACCAAGTCTGTATTATTACTATTAATTTTTTTGTTAAGAGGGAAAAGTTTCCATGTTTATGAAAACTCTATGGCGACGACACGTCGCCGCCATAGGTTAGTATTATTAATATTATTATTTTTATTATTTTGCTGTTATTATTAAATTATTATTATTATTAACTATAATTATTATAATTATTATAAGTAACAATTATATTATAATAGATATTGTATTTATTAATTATAATTATAAACATATAGTGTAAAATTAGCGTCAAATATGTTCGATTGTGGTATTTTGGTGTCAATTACACACGTTTCGGTTAACTATCATCCTATTCTAGTGATCGGTGTTGAACAAAATGCGTTGATAGTAAATTACGGAAAAACTATACTTATTAACTATAAGTTAAGTTTTTTTGTTCTTAATTATCATCAATGAGTGTTAAACAATGTCAAATTTGTTCGGTTACGATGATTAACTAGATTACATACATTAAATGTTACTAATGATTCAATTATGATCAATGGTGTTTAATCATTGTATGTTATAATAATTAGGTGTTTAATCACTGTTTGTAGTGTTCTTGTTCATTCTGCTGTACAACAAACCATGTCTAACAGTACCTGCAGTATATCTCAGAATCTTCTTTGCAATTTCAAGATGAAACAATGGCGGTTTCGACATAAAACATGACACCATACTTAATGAAAATGCACTGGTCGTGTGTGTGTTAAATCTGTAAGTCTCCTTAACATACTTCTAAATTTATGTGCCTCAGCTAGAGCCCCACCATCATCCGTTTGAAACTTGTTGGTATTCATTAGTGTTATACTTATAGTAGCTTCGCATGATGCCATCCCATACTTGGTAAATCTGAGCATACTTTGCTTTAGACACTTTCTATCTAATCTTTGTATCACATCTAGTAGAAGGATGTTTTGTAAATTTTCTATATAGGTCATTTTAAACTCATTGATCATGTTTTGCTTGAACTCATGTATAAAATTTATAGATAAATAGGTATAAAAATAATAATAATAACAATAATAATAATAATAATAATATAATAATAATAATATAATAATAATAATAATAATAATAAATAATAATAATAATAATAATAATATAATAATAATAATAATAATATAATAAAATAATAATAATAAAAATAATAATAATAATAATAATAATAATATAATAAGAATAATAATATATTAATAATAATATAATATAATAAGAATAATAATAATATAATAATAATAATAATAATAACAATAATAATAATAATATAATATAATATAATATAATAATAATAATAATAATAATAATAATAATAATAATAATAATAATAATAATAATAATAATAATAATAATAAATTAGGAGAAGATGGTACACTATTTTATGGTCAACTAGAAGACATCTACGAGTTGAAGTATATAAATGGCTACAACGTTGTACTATTTCGTTGTAAATGGTTTGACACATTACGGAAGGGGTCTGTAATTAAAAAGAATAACATTGTTGCTATCGATGTTAGTTGTGAATGGTTTAGTGACCAGCCTTGCATTTTAGTAACACAAGCTCAACAAGTGTTTTATCTTGAAGATCCTTCTAAATCCACTGGCAATTGGAGGGTTGTGGAAGATGTTCACTATCGAAAGCTTTGGGACCATCCTAGTATTAGTGTTGCTAATGAGATAGATGTATTACACGACAGTCAATCATCTGATTATAACTTGGTTATCGATATCAATTTTGAAGTTGGCAAATCAAGTGCACGAGTTATTAACGATGAGAGAGATGCGCATGATAATTGTGAATTAGTCGTAGACTTAAGTTGGTTGCCTGTTGCTCCACTTGTTCAAGATGAAGATTTTATTAATGATAATGAAGAAGATGAAGATGCATATCTCTCAGATGAGGAAGAATTTATTAATGAAGATGAAGAAGATGAAGATGCATTAGATATTAATGATAGTAAGGACGAGAGCGATGATGATCTTGTAAATGAAGATGAATATCTTTATAGTGATAACTTAGATTGATTGTATGTATTAAGAACACTTTATTCTATTTCTTATTAAAATGTCACATGAATATCTTTATAGTGATAACACAGATTGATTATTGCAGGTTATGTCTTCGCACGAAGCAGGATCACACAGTGGTGACGGTGGGGTCGGGACCCCCATGGACATGGATATACTCTTCCTTCCAGTTGTCAGTCATGTAAGTTAATGTTTTAAATATATATCTTTTAATTGAATATATTTTAAATGTTACTAACTTTTTAATTTTTTTATATCAATATAGCATCAGCTAAAAAAAACGATCAAAAGAAAGAAAACTAAATTTATATGAGAAATAGGCTGCAAACAACAGGCAACCACTTCCTGTGCAATTTGATCATACAGGAAAACAGTATAAAAGCTGTTGGAGAAAATAGTCAATTATTTGTCCGAGTTTTATCCAATCATATTTCCACCGTTCCTTTTCATTATCCCACTTGGGATAAAGTTCCTGATACGGTCAAGATATCCTTGTTCATTTTTCTGGAGGCGAGTATTTATGTAGTGTTTTATTTGTAATTTGATAATCATAACTTTTATATGTTTCTAATTATTTTATTTTACAGGAATATTTTGATAAACATAACTTTTATTTCTAATTATTTTAAGAATGTTGGGTTCAAAAATAGAATAAACTGAAGCTTACCAAATGATAATCACAGCCGGCTGAATATCTCATTATACGAGTTCAGAGACCAAGTTGATAAACAGAAGAAAACAAATAAAAGACAAAGTCAACAAGACAAAGTCCACATCAAGACAAAAAAAATAGTCAAAATTAGGTCATGATGTAATAATAGTATAAATATACCCACTAGTGCATTTTTGCAAGTGTGGTTCTTGTGTGTGTGTGTTTCTTATGGTGTGAACCACCACCCAAGGAGAACTCCTCCTTCGGGTGGGTTTGATTCCATCATCCATCTATGATTCTCATTGTAATTTGTTCATCAACATCAATGAAATCATAATATTATACATTATCCGTCTCTTTGTTCTCTGATTCACACACATCCACCCATCTTAATTTTGAATTTTCAGATCTGAACATGATGAATCCTAAGATCCAGGCTCATTGAATCTAAAATATTGATCCAGCAAAATGGTATCAGAGCTGTTGGTTGCTGGATTCATCTATTTTTCAGATCTGATTTCATCTTTAACGATGTTAAGAACATTGAAGAAAAAACAAAAATGAAGAAAAAGGTCGTTGTTCATCGAAACCCCCTCTGTTCATCAACAAAATACAAAAAAGAAAATAAACAAATCTGTTCAAATTGGTACGTTTTGAATACTATTATTCATGTTGTTGAATATTTCTTCAAAATTCGATGCAATTGATCATGATTATCATCAACAATGAAGAAAATCATGAAAAGAAAAAGAAGACGATGTTGCTGTTCATCAAAATCATCAACAAAATCTGATGGGTTTCAAGCAAATCAGGAATTGTTTGACATGATGAAAACCATATTCGTATTTGTTTTCAAGTGGTTAATGCGGATGCCTCTTGAATCAACAAACAAATACGGATGCATATGAACAAATGCGGACACCAAGCAACAAACAAATGTGGATGCATGATTTGCTCAAACATACAAATGCGGTTGAGCATCAATCAAATACGGATAAGTTTTTGTTCATCCGTATTAGTCAATGCGGATGTTCATCACAACAAATGCGGATGCATTACATAAAAATACGGATGTCATTTTGTGTTTCATAAACAAATGCGGATAAGCAATTATCCAATGCAGCTGTGTCAAACAAATCCGGCTCTGCAACATGGAAATAAGGATGAAGCATAAAACAAATACGGTTGTGTATGTACAATAACCAAAACAAATGCGTATGGAAACCATACAAATGTGGATGGTATCCAAACAAATACGAATGGTTTGTAAACTAATGCGGGTTCAATAAATTACGTGTGTAACAAATGCAGCTGCTTTAGTGAACAAATGTTGATGAGTTACTCACCAAATCCGGCTGAGTTAACTTCAAATGCAATTCATCCAACAACAAAAGATGATGAACAGATGATGAACAGATGACAACAACAAACAAAGAAAAAGATATTATCATGAATGCGGATGATTGCAACCAACAGGCACATCCATTTTGAGCATTCAAAACAAAAGTAGAAATCACTTCGGTCATGAAATCATTGATTTATTCAGGGATTTGTACAACTATAAGACACTCCTTCTAAAGTAATTGAATTCATCTTCTGTGATGACAATTTGTACCCGTGTCTATCTACTGAGCGGAACAGTTAGACAAACTTTAACTAAAGGAAATGATCGTCAACTGAAGTGTGGCAATTATCATGTTATTTCAAAGATTCAGAGAGTGGAAGTGTTTTCAAGATTGATTTATGTTCTTGATGTTGTTTATTGAAGTTCAAAGCCTCATCATATGCCTAATACATTCAAATCCTTTGAGTGTAATATGAACAGTAATCCAAAAGTGATACGACCCATATCCAATGCGCTAAGTATTCTCAAAGAGATTCTATCCTTTGTCAGAAATATATTAGAAGAAGCTTAATCTGAGGGGGAGAACTACAGTGAACTGTGTCAGAACATCAGTTGATTAAGAAGACATGTGACAGAGAAGATCTTCAAAGTTAGAGTTTGGCAAGCATGAGTTTAGGGGGAGTATTGTTGGGTTCAGCAATAGAATAAACTAAAGCTTACCAAATGATAATCACAGCCGACTGAAGATCTCATTGTATGAGTTCTGAGACCAAGTTGCTAAACAGAAGAAAACAAATACAAGAAAAAGTCCACATCAAGACAAAAAGAAAAGTCAAAATTAGGTCATGATGTAATAATAGTATAAATAGACCCATTAGTGTATTTTTGCAAGTATGGTTCTTATGTGTGTGTTTCTTATGGTATGAACCACCACCCAAGGAGAACTCCTCCTTCGGGTGGGTTTGATTCCATCATCCATCTATGATTCTCATTTTAATTTGTTCATCAACATCAATGAAATAATAACATTATACATTATCCGTCTCTTTGTTCTCTGATTCACACACATCCACCCATCTTAATTTTGAATTTTCAGATCTGAACATGATGAATCCTAAGATCCAGGCTCATTGAATCTGAAATATTGATTCAGCAAAGAAAACATTTATTATACATCCAATGTATTATTAATTCTTTTTTATGAATATTGTTTTTAATGTTTTTAGGAGCAACAAACCGGGACCCCAAGTCACATCGAAACATGGAGGAGGGCGCATTACAGTGAAGGTTCAGGATGGGTCAACCAGAGGGCAGAAGTAGATTGGGTAAGTTTAATATGTTAAGTATGCTATTACATGTGTTCATATGTTTATAATATATCATGTTTGATGATTTTGACCCAATATGGTCTATATGCTATCCATATTTGAGAATTGTTGGTTTTGATGAGTTGTTAGTTAATATGTTGAAACTTGGGAATTTTATATTAGTTGTGCTTATAAATTTAAAAAATCATGGAATTGAGAAGTTGTTAGTATATATGTTGAAACTTGGGAATTTTATGGTATTGTGCTTATGATTAAACAACATGGTTTTTTTCCATTTTATAATAGTTATGCTGTCGAAATTTCATAAGAATCTTAATACCGCTTCATTTTAATTCTTTATAAATGCAGGCAAAAATTAAAAATCAATACGCCCAAATGCAAATGGAGGCGGGTGAGTCGTCCGTTAATGAGATGGAATGTGTAGAGTTGGCATTAAGACAAAGACGTGGTCATACAAGAGGTGTTGGCATTAGGACAAAGACGTGGTCATACGAGAGGTGTTGGACGAAAAGTAAAAAATATCTCTCGTTATGAGCCATCAAGTGGGTCATCATCACATAGGGATGAAGAAATAGAAACACTAAAGTGACAAATGCATGAAATTCAAGAAATGCAAGAAAGAATGAATCAATTTGAAAGACAAAATCATAATCCCGATAACGATGAAGATGATGAAAACGACGACAATTAAAAAGTTTGTTTGTTTAGGTTGTAAAAACTTAAGATATACTTTCTTTTTGTTTGGTATGTAATTAACTAAAATTGGTTGATTTTCATTTGGGTATTTGATATATTAGTTTGAATTTCTGTGTATTTGATTTAGGATCTTGGTTGGTTTTTAGGTAAAAAAAACCTAGAAAAAAACAGAATTTTAAAAATAAAATTTTTAACCAGATACCCCATGTCGTCGCCATAGGTAAAATTATTTATTTATTTATTATTTTTTATTAATTTTTATTAATTAATTTAATATATACTAATAATATTTACTAACCCTATGGTGACGACATGTCGTCGCCATAGAATGTATTTATTTATTAAATTTAATTTAAAAAAATATGATTTATAATAATGCCGACAAGAATTTAGCGATGACATGTCGTTGCCACAGAGGTCTATGGCGACTGCGTCTATTGCGACGACCAATTTTTGAGCTATTGCGACAAAGCTATGACTACTGACCCTATGGCGACAACATGTCGTCGCCATAGCCTATGGCGACGACATCTGGACCCTATCGCGATGACTTTTGTCGTCGCCATAGCCATGTTTTATTGTAGTGCCACCACCGCAAAAAAACACCATTTAAACATAATCACCACCCCAACCCCTCTTTTCCCCGGTGATCTTCATCGCCGACCACCCCCAACCCTTGTGCACCACCGCCGATACACCTTCACCATCTTCAAATCATGGTTTCATCTTCAAATCGGGGCACACCACCGTCGACGCATCACCGCCTACGCACCATCGCCAAGGCACCACCACCTGCACGCCACCAGCATCATAATCTGATCTCCAGTAGGTTCAAAATGAGGAGGCGAAGGGCGGTGGATTGCTATGGCGGTGCCGATGCCGGCGCCGGAGATAGGTGGTGGTGGAGTCGGAGTTACGGTGGTGATGGGAAGAAGATGGGTGTGGTGTGGCTTTTAATGGAAGTAGGACCCACACATTATTATACAATATTTTTATTCGTTGTAAATTTTTTTAAATACTAAAGAGTATTTTAGTTTTTCACATTCACTTACTTGAGAAACTTAACAGAATTTAGTGTTAAGGATCAATCTTGTTACGGTTTGGTAAACAGTTGTGACTAATAATGTAATTTCTTAAAAGTTGGAACCAATACTACAATATGAGCATACCACAGGGACCAATCGTGTAATTAACTCTAATAATTAAATAAGAAAATAGGAAACTTACAAAAATGGTCCTGACCATATTATAATTTTGGTTCTCAAATTTAAAAAATTGAAAATAGTCCAAACATTTGGGATTTGATTGCAAGTTAAGTCCCCATCGTTAGTGTTCATTAGTTTTTAATAATTTGAGAACTAAATTTGTAATATAATCAAACCACAGGGAGCAATTGTGCAATTTTCTCTAAAAATTATTTTTTTTAAAAAACTCATATAATTTCTTAAAAAAATTAAAATCAAATTTAAGAAATTCAAGTACACATTAATAATAAATTTTAAAATAAAAAATAAAGGTTAAAAGTTAAATCAAATTTAAAAAGTAAAGAAAGCTAAAATTTAAAAGTATATAAAATTTAAAAAAAAAAAACAAAAAAAGAGTAGTATGATAAAAAAAATTTGATTAAATCCATATGTCATGCCTAAACCCAAAAAAAAAAAAACATGTGAACGTCCAGATCCAAAAAAACAAAACATGAAATCTGATGGTTTTGTTTTTTTAACTTTAATTTGATTGTTTTCAATATTTATTTTGAATATTATAAACATTTATTCGATTTAATTTTAAGTTTTTATTGATTTTTTAATATTTTTACTTTAATTGCATACTTCTCTTTCTCTATTTATTTTACTTTTATTTACTTTTTAATTTGGTTTGATTTTTAACCTATATTTAATGTTTTTAATGATTATTAGATTTTATTATCAATGTTTATTTAAATTTCTTAAAATTGATTTTTATATTTTAAATTTTATTTGATTTCTTCAAAAAATAAGTTTTTAAATTTTAGAGAAAACTACAAAATGCGTCCCCTATGGTTTGAGATATTACAAATTTAGTCCCAAGATCATTAAAAACTTACGGAAAATAATAGTGGGGAATAAACGTGCAACCAACTCTCAAATGTTTGGACTAGATTTGTAATTTTTAAAAATCTAGATACCAAACTTGCAATAAGGTCAGACCATAAGGGTCATTTTGCCAATTTTCACTAACAAAATATAAAACACCAAGTCTTCATTAAAAATAATTTAATATTATATACTAAGGGGGTGTTTGTTTTTTTAGAGAAGTTTTTACTGACCTTTTTTGTCTGCGCCGCGCAGACGTTGAGGTCTGCAAAGTGTTAGTTTTTTGGAAGATTTTAAAAAAGGTATGTGCGAGGTCTACATGGTGCAGACTTGGCACAACCACTTCTAAAGTCTTCTAAAGTCTTCAGAGGATTAAACACCATCACCCATCACCACCCATGTCCACCACCACCACCGTCCTCCACCAACACCGCCACCACCACCGTCCGCCACCTCCACCGTCCGCCACCACCCACCATCTACCATCACCACCACCGCCCAGCACCGTCGTATACTACCACCAATTGATTTTAGCAGTCTGCAGGCGTTAAAAAATAGACACTCTTCTTGTTGCATACTGCAGAGGTTTAGTCCACCTCTTCTGCGGCAGATATCTGAAGATGTGGTCCGAAGACTGCAGACATTTTGCTGCAGAAAAAACTAACAACACCTAAGTTAAATATTGAATAATATATGTTAAGTTAAAATATCAATCAACTAATGACGTTCAATAATGATACTTCATATTGATATTAAGTTAAGATATTTATAAGATGATTATGAAATTACTTAAAGTTTCTACAAATCACATGTTTATAAGGATTTGAAATCCTTCCAAAACAATTAATGATATCTTAATAAAACCTGATTTTTAGTTACTATAAATAAAATAATTATGTTATATGAGTAAAATAATTATATATCTTGTTTCTAATAAGCTAACACAGTTACCTACTTATTTAAATAAAACTTTATTTTTTAAAAATCAAATAATCTATGACTTTATACTATAAAAACAATTGAAAATCATGCAAATTTATTTGAATGTAACATTTTGTTTTCTAGTCTTTGTATGGCTTAGTTATAAGCAAAAAAGTTAACTAGTCATGGTTGGTCCTAGTGGTTTGGTCCCAAATTTTAAAAAGTTATATTATTTGTCTCAATTGTTTGCTAAATGGAAAGTTATGGTCCTTCAAGGAGGTGATCATTAGTTTTTGGTTTTAAAATTTTTAAATAAACCATTTTGCTGGTGCTGGTGCTGGTGCTGGTGCTGGTGCTGGTGCTGGTGCTGGTGCTGGTGCTGGTGCTGGTGCTGGTGCTGGTGCTGGTGCTGGTGCTGGTGCTGGTGCTGGTTGAGCTGGTTGTTGAGACTCGATCAAAAACAAGTTAATTTATCGGTCTTAGCTACCCTATTCTGTAAGGGTAAATAAGGTCGTCTCCATAGGGAATATGTGAAAAGTGTTTAACAATTGTAACTCTATTAACTAAAAGACACAAACTTTATAATTAAAGATTGAAACTTTGAATGAAATAATGAACGCATTTGCAAAAGGCAAGAATCTTTGAAACGAATTTGATTAAATAATAAGAAACAATCACATTCGGGTTTCCAATTCCGCACGATCCACAATTGATACTTTTAAATTAGGGTTTGTAAGAAACAATACTTCAAGATCTTAGCTTTTGATTAAAGTGGTAACAAAGGAACAATCTTTTAAGACTCGTTCATTCATAAAGTTACCAATTCACCTATATCACGTTGTCTACTTTTCTTAATGAGCTCACGATGCAAGGAAACCGAAAACTGATAATCAAGCACACAACTTTATTTACAAGTAAACCTTTTAACTTAATCAAAACATAAAACTTCATTCACTAATCCATTGTTCAATACAAAAAGACCTAATCAAACATACCAATTGCTTCACTAAACATGAATTGTACTCCCGAAAGCAATCAACAAGAACTTAGCCACTCATGGTCTTCATTGAATCTTCAATCTTGATTATATGATGATCAATGATGATTTAGTATGTGTTGGGAAGCTTGAAAGAACACAAATTCACCTTGAATTTACTAGATTTCGGCTGGGAGAAGTTCTCTTTCGAGTTGGGGTTGGATAGGTTTAAGTACACATCAAGATCCACAAAATTCGAAAGTTTGTTGGTGACCGGCGTATGATACGCCGACCCTGGGCGTATCATACGCCCATATCAGCATTCCTACGCCCAACTTTTTGTAATTTTTGTCAAATACGCCCACTGATAAGCCGCAAATACGCCAAACAACGTATTATACGCCCATACCCGGCGTATGGTACGCCAGTATGCCTAATTTTGTGCATTTTTTGTAACTTTTGATGTTTATAGCTTTAGTCCTTGTAGTTTTGTGTTTTGCTCCTTTTCTCCCAAATAAGCCTCCTTTAGCTCCAATACCTATAAATCAAAACACAAACAACTTGAAACTATTCTACCATAATCATGATGTAAAATCAAGCATTTCGATCAATTAAACCTTGAATTATTACCACTAGATCACATCCCCACACTTAACCTTTTGTTTGTCCTCAAACAAACTTATTTGCACAATGAACCTCACTTAATCAAACATACTAAGTTATCATAACTTTGTATAAGTTAAGGTCCTAAGGTATACTTAGTTTTAAACTTTCATCATGTAAGATTCACAACCCAACATGTAATATCATTCATGTTTTAAACTTAGAATCACCTTAGTTGGCATACCTTCACCTTTTGCTTCAAACATGCATGCATTCACATTCCTTACAATGAACACTCTTCTCGGTTTGTTTTGTGGACTAGTAACTGTATACTAGTATATCTGGAACTCTCAAAGCAAGAATGTACATTTTCATCATAAGCTCGTATCTTAATCATATCACCATCAATTAACACAATATAATACATAAATAAAGAGGTCTTTTATGGTTTGTAATGTTAGGCTAAGATTTAAGGTGGGATAGAAAGGGATTTAAGAGTGGCTAATGGTGAATGAAATCCAATTTAACATTCTATAGGTCTTGTTTATCAATCTCTATCGTCTAGTTACAATAATATTCTTTATTCCCACACTATTTTTGTTGCTTCATATTTTGGTCATTTTGACCTCATATTTAGATTTTCTTATTTTTATTTTTTTTCTTTTTTTCACTTTGTTTTATATATATATATATAACCAAATTCAAACCACATGTACTGTTATTGTACTAATACTTAAAAAACACTTCTAAACAAGTCATGGATTGGAATTCATCACCTTAGGTTTCATAAAAGGCTAAGGCTTTGTAGGCTTATTGTGTTGGATTATTCAAACGACAAGTTGGGGCTCAACATGGTGTCTAAAGGAAATTCATCAAGGTATGGAATTCAAAAGAAAAGGTTCAAACTGATGGTTCATTCCTAATGCCTCTATCACATATATGCACATATTGGTTCATGATCTTGACTTGCATCAATTACACAAGTTCTAACTTAAATGCACATTATGGCTTCCCTAATTATGAAAAAATATATATAAAGCAAATCAACATATGCTATGAATTGCTCAATTAGGCTCAAATTCTCACGGAAACGATGGGGAAGGGTTAATATTATGAAGCACATATGTCATCTACAACCGGTTCGTTATGCCTCCAAAGAATTCTACCTAATATTTTATAAAAACTCATGTTGGGATGCTTTTATTACTATAATTTCAAAACAAGCATGCCAAGGGATCTATACATGCACAAACAAGTGATAATTAACCATGTATGAAAAAAAAACTAGGTCTCATACACAATTAAGCTTATTAGAAGTTTTTTTTTTTTTCAAAAAGGTTTAAGTTTTTCAATTCTTCCCTCATCCCCAAACTTGAGATACATTGTCCTCAATGTATGGTAGTCACAATTGGTATTTTCATAACATAAGGAAGTAGATTCTTAATTTCATTTCTATTATTGCTAAACAAGACAATTCATTGTGAAGGGAGACTAGTATGCCACATCCTAATATATTATCAATCAATTTCAACGAAAGCGTGAAAAGAATATTGTTCAAAACCAAAGTAGTGGAAAGAGCACATGAAACTGATCGTTAGTGAGAGCCTTCATTAACTGACTTGTGTCTCCCACACTTGAGTGCTTGCGTCTCGTGATTGACTATCAAAACAAAACAAAGCTAACCAAAGAAAAAAAACAAAAACTAATATAAGAGTTAAAACTCACTTTCGTAGGAATCACGATTGCATTTAGCGTATGCAACAAGCCTCTAAACCCCTCGGTAGACCTGACTGGACGAGTTATAGTCTCGTGAGGGTTTCTAGTGAACACACCCATAAAATTCGCTGGTTGCCTCCCGTTAGCGCTAAGTTTAAAGTCTTCAGCCAGACTATACCTGTCACCACTAAAGTGGTCTAAGCCCACATTTGCCTACCGAGTTCCCAACAAATGCTCGATAATTGAAATGGCAGCTCTATAGTTGCTTCCTAATATAGGCATGTAAAATGAGAAGTTGTTAGGAAGCCACTTCATGATAACGTGTCCAATGTCATACAATGTCGCCTTTCTTTTCTTCATCCTTAAATCCTCTTCCTCAACTTTATTGGTCGAAGTAATAAGTACGAGAGAATGTTTGGGATAAACTTTGATTACCTCAGCTTCTGATTTTTTGATGAGTTTCATGTCTTGCTCCAAACAACTTGTAACTAGTTTTCCACTGTTTCCCCAGCCATGCTAGATTTAACCTCTGATTCTTCTACAACCGAGGGAAGTAGTATGGTATTAGTATCCACAACCTCCTCCATTACCTCCTTCTCTAGTGACTCTTCAATCTGGATTTTCATCAAGAGCATATCACATTTTTTGCTAAGGTAGTCGAGTCGTTTTTGATCTGAAAGCTAGTGTTGTGATAAACTTTCATTGTTACTGGACAACATGTCTTCGAATCGAGCAATCTTTTCCTCCTCCTCAGATTGATAAGTATGTTGAAATTGTTTAACATTTTGATTATCAACATTTTCTTGTTTTTGATAAGGAAACTACATTGATTCTGATCATAACATTGAGAAGTATTAGAGTGGTTCGAGCATCCATCAGAATCTCCTTGATTATGCCTATTAACATCCACGTATGTTGCCAGAGAGTATTCTTGATGATAGTCATTATGATCTTCCTTATAACTTGAGCTTTGTATCATCTCTAGTTCATAATTGTTGTAATACAAATCTTGCTCAAAGTTGTAGTTCACCTCTGACTGATAATATCCTTCATAATGCGGAGAAGATACCTCATAGTACGGATAAGATGACGGTACATCATCATAATAAACATCCAACATATATAATTTTCTTCTCGCATCTTCACACTTTTGCAAGTACACAGGGCAATGATCTCGTGTGGGAACTGGACTCCCGCAACCAGTACATGAATAATAGACTCGATTCATGGTGAGATTTAACTTATTGAGATTAGTCTGCAAGACATAAAACACCTAGCGTAGCATTGCACAAAACAAAACAAAAGATAGAAAATAAAACTAAAAAAATTATTACAAAAAATAACACTTTGCGCGCTAATTCCTTCAAAAAATCAACAAGTTAATTTATTAGTCTTAGCTACCTTTATTGTGTAAGGGTAAGTAAGATCATCTCTACAGGGAATATGTGAAAAGTGTTTAACAATTGTAACTCTATTAACTAAAAGACACAAACTTTATAATTAAAGATAGAAATTTTGAATGAAATAATGAACACAATTGCAAAAAGCAAGAATCTTTGAAACGAATTTGATTAAATAATAAGAAACAATCACTTCCAGGTTTCCAATTCTTTAAGATCCATAATTGATACTTTTAGATTAGGATTTGTAAGAAACAATACTACAAGATCTTAGCTTTTGATTAAAGTGGTAACAAAGGAACAATCTTTTAAGACTCGTTCATTCACAAAGTTACCAATTCACCTATATGACGTTGTCTACTTTCTTAATGAACTCACGATGCAAGGAAACCGAAAACTGATAATCAAGCACACAACTTTATTTATAAGTAAACGTTTTAACTTAATCAAAACATAAAACTTCATTTACTAATCCATTGTTCAATACAAAAAAACCTAATCAAACATACCAATTGCTTCACTTAACATGAATTGTACTCCCGAAAGCAATCAACAAGAACTTAGCCACTCATGGTCTTTATTGAATCTTCAATCTAGATTATATGATGATCAATGATGATTAGGTGTGTGTTGGGAAGCTTGAAAGCACCCAAATTCACCTTGAATTTACTACATTTCAGTTGGGAGTTCTCTTTCGAGTTGGGGTTGGATAGATTTAAGTAGACATCAAGATCCACAAAATTCGGAAGTTTGTTGGTGACCGGCATATGATACGCCGACCCTAGGCATATCATACGCCCATATCAGCATTCCAACGCCCAACATTCTGTAATTTTTGTCAAATACGCCCACTAATAAGCCACAAATACGCCAAACGACGTATTATACGCTCATACCCGGCGTATGGTACGCCGGTATGCCTAATTTTGTGCATTTTTTGTAACTTTTGATGTTTACAGATTTAGTCCTTGTAGTTTTGTGTTTTGCTCCTTTTTCTCCCAAATAAGCCTCCTTTAGCTCCAATTACCTATAAATCAAAACACAAACAACTTGAAACTATTCTACCATAATCATGATGTAAAATCAAGCATTTCGATCAATTAAACCTTGAATTATTACCACTCGATCACATCCCCACACTTAACCTTTTGTTTGTCCTCAAACAAACTTATTTGCACAATTAACCTTACTTATCAAACATGCTAAGTTATTATAACTTTGTATAAGTTAAGGTCCCAAGGTATACTTAGTTTTAAACTTTCATCATGTAAGATTCACAACCCAACATGTAATATCATTCATGTTTTAAACTTAGAATCACCTTAGTTGGCATACCTTCACCTTTTGCTTCAAACATGCATGCATTCACATTCCTTACAATGAACACTCTTCTCGGTTTGTTTTGTGGACTAGTAACTATATACTAGTATATCTGGAACTCTCAAAGCAAGAATCTACATTTTCATCATAAGCTCATATCTGAATCATATCGCTATCAATTAACCCAATATAATACATAAATCAAGAGGTCTTTTATGGGTTGTAATGTTAGGCTAAGATTTAAGGTGGGATAGAAAGGGATTTAAGAGTGGCTAATGGTGAATGAATTCCAATTTACATTCTATACGTGTTGTTTATCAATCTCTATCATCTAGTTACAATAATATTCTTTATTCCCACACTATTTTTGTTGCTTCATATTTCGGTCATTTTGACATCATATTTAGCTTTTCTTATTTTTATTTTTTTTCTTTTTCTCTCTTTATATATATATATATATATCTATATAACCAAATTCAAACCACATGTACTGTTATTGCACTAATACTTAAAAGGCACTTCTAAACAAGTCATGGATTGGACTTTATCACCTTAGGTTTCATAAAAGACTAAGGCTTTGTAGGCTTATTGTGTTGCGTTATTCAAACGACAAGTTGGGGCTCAACATACTGTCTAAAGGAAATTCATCAAGGTATGGAATTCAAAAGAAAAGGTTCAAACTGATGTTTCATTCCTAATGCCGCTATCATATTTATGCACATATTGGTTCATGATCTTGACTCGCATCAATTATACAAGTTCTAACTTAAATGCACATTATGGTTTCCCTCATTATGAAAAACAAATATAAAGCAAATCAACATATGCTATGAATTGCTCAATTAGGCTCAAATTCTCACGGAAACAGTGGGAAAGGGTTAAGAATATGAAGCACATATGTCATCTACAACCGGTTCGTTATGCCTCCTAAGAATTCTACCTAAATTTTTATAAAAACTCATGTTGGGATGCTTTTCTTACTATAATTTCAAAACAAGCATGCCAAGGGATCTATACATGCACAAACAGGTGATAATTAACCATGTATGAAAAAAAATTTAGGTCTCAAACACAATTAAGCTTATTAGAAGATTTATTTTTCAAAAAGGTTCAAGTTTTCCAATTCTTCCTCATTCTCACACTTGAGATACATTGTCCTTAATGTATGGTAATCACAATTGGTATTTTCATAACATAGGGAAGTAGATTCTTAGTTTCATTCCTATTATTCCTAAATAAGACAATTCATTGTGAAGGGAGACTAGTATGCCACATCCTAATATATTATCAATCAATTTCAATGAAAGCATGAAAAGAATATTGTTCAAAACCAAAGTAGTGGAAAGAGCACATGAAACTAATCGTTAGTGAGAGCCTTCATTAACCGACTTGTGCCTCCCCACACTTGAGTGCTTGAGTCTCGTGATTGACTATCAAAACAAAACAAAACAAACCAAAGAAAAAAAACAAAAACTAATAAAAGAGTTAAAACTCACTTTCGTAGGAATCATGATTGCATTTAGCGTATGCAACAAGCCTTTAAACCCCTCGGTAGACCCAAGTGGACAACCTATAGTCTCGTGAGGATTTCTAGTGAACACACCCATAAAATTCGTGGGTTGCCTCCCTTTAGCGCTAAGTTTAAAGTCTTCAGCCAGACTATACCTGTCACCACTAAGGTAGTCGAAGCCCACATTTGCCTACCGAGTTCCCAACAAATGCTCGATAATTGACATGGTAGCTCCATAGTTGCTTCCCAATTATAGGCATGTAAAATGAGAAGTTGTTAGGAAGCCACTTCATGATAACGTGTCCAATGTCATACAATGTCGCCTTTCTTTTCTTCATCCTTAACTCCTCTTCCTCAACTTTATTGGTCGAAGTAATAAGTATGAGAAAATGTTTGGGATAAACTTTGATTACCTCAGTTTCTGATTTTTTGATGAGCTTCATGTCTTGCTCCAAACAACTTGTAACTAGTTCTTCCACTATTTCCCCAGCCATGGTAGATTCAACCTCTGATTCTTCTACAACCGAGGGAAGTAGTATGGTATTAGTATCCACAACCTCCTCCATTACCTCCTTCTCTAGTGACTCTTCAATCTGGATTTTCATCAAGAGCATATCACATTTTTTCTAAGGTAGTGGAGTCGTTGTTGATGTAAAAGCTGGTGTGTGATAAACTTTCATCGATACTGGACAACATCTCTTTGAATCGAGCAATCTTTTCCTCCTCCTCAGATTGATAAGTATGTTGAAATTGTTTAACATTTTGGATATCAACATTTTCTTGTTTTTGATAAGAAAATTACATTGATTCTGATCATAACATTGAGAAGTATTTGAGTGGTTCGAGCATCCATCAGAATCTCCTTGATTATGCCTATTAACATCCACGTATGTTGCCAGAGAGTATTCTTGATGATAGTCATTATGATCTTCCTTATAACTTAAGCTTTTTATCATCTCTAGTTCATAATTGTTGTAAAACAAATCTTGCTCAAAGTTGTAGTTCACCTCTGACTGATAATATCCATCATAATGAAGAGAAGATACCTCATAGTACGGATAAGATGACGGTACATCATCATAATAAACATCCAACATATATAATTTTCTTCTCGCATCTTCACACTTTTGCAAGAACACAGTGCAATGATCTCGTGTGTGAACTGGACTCCCGCAACCAGTACATGAATAATAGACTCGATTCATGGTGAGGTTTAACTTCTTGAGATTAGCCTGCAAGACATAAAACACCTAGCGTAGCACCGCACAAAACAAAACAAAAGAAAGAAAATAAAACTAAAAAAAATTATTACAAAAAATAACACTTTGCGCACTAATTCCACGGCAACGGCGCCATTTTTTATCTGGTTGTCGAAACTCGATCAAAAACAAGTTAATTTATCAGTCTTAGCTACCTTTATTGTGTAAGGGTAAGTAAGGTCGTCTCTACAGGGAATATGTGGAAAATGTTTAACAATTGGAACTCTATTAACTAAAAGACACAAACTTTATAATTAAAGATTGAAACTTTAAATGAAATAATGAACACAATTGCAAAAAGCAAGAATCTTTGAAACGAATTTGATTAAATAATAAGAAACAATCATTTCCAGGTTTCCAATTCCGCAAGATCCACAATTGATACTTTTAAATTAGGGTTTGTAAGAAACAATACTTCAAGATCTTAGCTTTTGATTAAAGTGGTAACAAAGGAACAATCTTTTAAGACCCATTCATTCTTAAAGTTACCATTCACCTATTTCACGCTGTCTAATTTTCTTAATGACCTCACGATGCAAGGAAACCGAAAACTAATAATCAAGCACATAACTTTATTTATAAGTAAACCTTTTAACCTAATCAAAACATAAAACTTCATTCTCTAATCCATTGTTCAATACAAAAAAAACTAATCAAACATACCAATTGCTTCACTTAACATGAATTGTACTCCCGAAAGCAATCAACAAGAACTTAGCCACTCATGGTCTTCATTGAATCTTCAATCTTGATTATATGATGATCAATGATGATTTGGTGTGTGTTGGGAAGCTTGAAAGCACCCAAATTCACCTTGAATTTACTAGATTTCGGTTGGGAGGAGTTCTCTTTCAAGTTGGGGTTGGATAGGTTTAAGTAGACATCAAGATCCATAAAATTCGGTAGTTTGTTGGTGACTGGCGTATCATACGCCCATATCAGCATTCCTACGCCCAACTTTCTGTATTTTTTGTCAAATACGCCCACTGATATGCCGCCAATACGCCAACTGATGTATTATACGCCCATACCCGGCGTATGGTACGCCGGTATGCCTAATTTTGTGCATTTTTTGTAACTATTGATGTTTACATCTTTAGACCTTGTAGTCTTGTGTTTTGCTCCTTTTTCTTCGAAATAAGCCCCCTTTAGCTCCAATTACCTATAAATCAAAACACAAACAACTTGAAACTTTCCACCACAATCACGATTTAAAATCAAGCATTTAGATCAATTAAACCTTGAATTATTACCACTAGTGCTAGTGCTGGTGCTGGTGCTGGTGCTGGTGCTGGTGCTGGTGCTGGTGCTGGTGCTGGTGCTGGTGCTGGTGCTGGTGCTGGTGCTGGTGCTGGTGCTGGTGCTGGTGCTGGTGCTGGTGCTGGTGCTGGTGAATACATGATTGGTCTCTGTATATACATAGTATTCATCCAAAGTGTTTTTCAAACCGTAACACTATTGGTTATTAGAGTGGATGGTAATTAAATGCTTATGTTAAGTTTATGTAAATGATCAAAATACCCTTATCCCTAAATAAAAAAAAGAAAAATGTACTATATGTGTCATCCCATTCTCTAAAACTAATACACAAACATAATATATATAATAAAAAGGCCCACGCCAACTCTCCTTCTTCCCCTCAATTAGACCGTTCAATGACCTTGAACCCCTTTATCCATCGCCCGACCACCATCCCCATAACTACTGCCCTCCACCAACCACCATCACCATAGCCACCATCGACCGCCAATCACCATCACAATCACCATAACCACCGTTGAATGCCAACCACGATCACCATTCCCGAACCACCATTACGGATCCATTTTTTCCTACAACCACGTCATAACCACCATCACCACGTGGTGGTGGTAATGCACGGACAGGCCCTCAAGTATGCATGTCTGGTAACTTTAGTCCCCACTTTCAATAAATGATAGATGAGGGCCAAAACTTTACATGGTATGCACACCGGTAGTCCCCGACGCTAACAGAGATTAAGTTTCTCTATTTAGTCAATGTAAAATTACTAAAATACCCTTAAAAAATAAAAAGAAAACTCATAATTTTAACCAACCCACCCTTACCCCCCCCCCCTTAAATTCTTCTTCTTAATCATCACTAGCCCCTCCCTACCACCATCATCCATCTCCACTTCTAAGAAATCAAGCACCACCAACGGTCATATCATTACCACCGATCATTATCACCAACACAGATCCCATTCATCACCAAAACACCCTTTTCTACTACTGGTTTTAGGTGGTTGCAAGACTGGATCTGCGATGGCGATGGTGAAGGCGACATTCAGTTTTCAGATGGCGATGGCAATGACTATCTAAATAGCGATGGGGCTGTAATACGGTTGTGATGGAAAACACTATAGGATTTGCGATAGGATGTTATGTGGTTGCAAGGAGTAAGAATGACGGGGTTGGGGTGTAGACCATGTGGCAGTGTTGGTGGTGGTTGGAGGGAAGAAGGTGTTAAGGTGTGATGGTGGTGATGATTGTGTGGATAGATAAAGATGATGATAGTGTGATCGAGATGGGGTGTAGGTTGTCAGGATGGTGGTGGTGGTGCTCAACAACCTCAATAGGTGCTGGTGGTGGTGACCTAATGGTGATTGTGAGCGGTTGTGGTGGTAGTGACCTATGGTGGTGGCAATTGTGAGTCATGGCGGTTCCGGTGGTGGTGGTGGGTTGAGGGTAAAGGCGGCAATGGTGGGTGTTGAATGTGGAGAAGAAGATAAAAAAGAAGAGGTATTTTGGTCTTTTTAAAAAAACTAACAGAGAAATTTAACCTTTGTTAGTGTCAAGGAGTATCACCGTGCGCTCTTTGTATAGTTCAGACCCACATTTGTAATTTATTGAAATTAGAACTAATATTATAGTACGTGCATACCCAAGGGACTGCCCATGTAATTTACTCTTATTATTATTATTAGAGTTAATTACACGATTGGTCCTTATGGCATGCCCAAATTGTAGTATTGGTCTCAAATTTTGATAAATTACATCATTGGTCCTAACTGTTTGCCAAACCATCATACTATTGGTCCTTGACACTTACTTCTATTAGTTTTAGTGTAATATTTTTTAAAATGACCATTTTAGCCTATTGATATTAATTATATTATTATCATCATCTTCATCTCCCTTGAAAACACCCCCTTAACATCTACAACATCATATCACCCCTATCACACCACTTGAACATTGCTCGTGACCACCCACATCATAATCACATCCTACCACCGTCACCATTCACCACTACCACCGGTGAGCACCATCACCGTAACCACCACCCAAATTGAGAAATTAGTCGACCACTACCAACACCATAACTAAACCCCGACCACCATCACCATAACCACCACCCAAATCCTCAAATTAGTTGAAAAACAAGAAAGCAAAGAGTCACCTCAACCAGAGATAATCCACTCCACCATCTTATGACTCTCACCATCCACCACATCCATATTTAATTGATGGTAATGGTACCAATGGTGTGTGACATCTGGTAATATTCCGTTACCAAACTCCGTTAGTTCCGTTAAGTCTTGCATACACGTGCCGTGACCACACACTAGTTGTCGTTGAACGTTGGTGACTTAATAATAATTAATAATGTTAAACAAACAATTTCTATGTTGATTATTAGTTGTGAATATGCGATTTAAATATTAATTGTGATTTTATCGCGTAACGTGAAAACGTGTGTATTTAATTCGTGTATTGTGTGACTAGTAAAGATAATGTATATGATTATTATTGCTAGTTTATATGCTTGTTATTTTTAGTTAAAAACCTTTTTAAAAGAATTTAAAAGCTTAGTTTTTATAAAATACAAATTACAAGGGTTTAAGTGGTAATTATAACAAATTAAATAAAAAAAGGAAAAACCCAACCCTAATCCCACCCCATAGGCAGCGACATTCATCCCCCTACCCCCTCCCTTGCGATTTCGGCCAAGAACACCCACAAAGCATCGGTTTTGGATCGATTTCAAGCTCCACAACACATTGGAACATCGATTCTTGTTTCTTTTCGCGAATTAAAGGTTCGTTTTGGTGTTTTTCACGCATTATTAATGTTAGCCGAAACCCTAATTCGATTTTTGATGGTGATTGTCGATTTCTTGATGTTTGTTGACGTTAATATGTTAGTTGGATTGTATATATGTTAGTTAACGTTGATTATGCAAGAAAGCATTGATTTTGATGTGTTGTTCATAAGTTACTAATAATAGTAACTTTATTTGCATGAATATGGTGATTTGATGATGAATTGATGTTGTTAATGTGTTTGTGATGATGATTGGGTGTTAGATTGATGATATGAATGTTAGAAATCCAAGAATGAATGTTGTAGTTCATGTCTTACTAAAAGTAGTAACTTTTGGTTAGAAAGATTGAGGAATTATGATGATTGGATGTTGTTGATCTTGTCTAGATGTTAACATGAGCTTGAATTGGTATATTAGTAATGAATTCATGAATGTATTGGGTGTTTGATGGATTTTGGGATGTGCTTTCCCAAAAGGGAAACTTTATTTGCACAAATTCTTTAATATGATGGTTTGAGTATGTTTGGGACATTAGGATCATGCTAGTATGTTCATGGATGGTTTCTAAGGTAGTAAAATGTATTGTTTGGGTGTATGAATGTTTATTGGGTTAATTGGAAGGTTTGGCCTGTTTATGGGATTACCTGGATATGAGTCATAGGGGTTATGATAGGCTATTGTTTGGATTGTAGTTGATCATGGTTGAACATCTTGGGTGATAAGAATTCTGTTAAATGGTATGTTGATGGTCATCATACACGCATGCGAATCTGAGGCCCCTACTTAGTAGGATTGGCAGGGTTTAGGGTGTGAAGTCGTGAGTGGCTTCACATGGCATGTCGTGCATGATTTGATTCTATGTATGATGCATTGGTTATGTTGTAACTATGTTGAACATGATAATTGTTTGAGATTCGCATGACTTGTATGGGAAATCTGGTTGTATGATGATCTAGTTAGTACATGTGATTAATGAAGTGTCATATGTGATCAGTTTGTATGTAAATCATGTGTGATGTACTGTTATGCTTGTTTGAATGGAATTTCACCTATAATGTCACCAACGGGTCAAACGGGTCAACTGGGTCAAATGTGTCTTGTCTTCTAAAACCTTGAGTTCTTTGGTTTGTAGAGCACTTAGGGTTTCATTATGATTCTGTGTACACGTACTTATGTACTCATGTGTTCTAGGTGACCTCTGAGGGTTGTCTATCCACTCTTTCTTGTCAAGTTAAGCCTTAAGTAATTTCTTACGCGCATCAGGTGAGTTCATGCCCCACTCTTTTTACATAATCTCTTTTGGGGAAGATAGCATACTGTTTTTACAAACGCTTTATTTATATGAGTTGTGTATAGTATGATATAGTGCTGAATACCATAAAAGTCCTCATACTTTCGGATTGTAAATAATGATGATTAGCGGGAAATATTGGGTAGTACTACTATGTCTGACGAGCCCCACCAGTGCGACTCGAGGTCAAACGGGTGCAATTTTGTCCTAACGAACATTGTCACGACCTGGTATGTCGTGGCAGGAGGCAACAAACGTAACACAGTCAGCTTCAATAGCGAAATTGCTATAATTTCAGCTTCAATCGCGAAATTACAATACACTTCTTATATTGTGCAACTGTTACTGTTTTATGATTAACGCAAACTCTTGAACTCACCAACCATTGTGTTGACTTTTTTAGTATGTTATTCTCAGGTTGAGGTTACCATTGCCTAGGAGCACGTGCACGGTCAGCATCATTGAGTTGTCAGCATGATTGAAACTTGTTTTGGTTTGGTTATTAAACATTTAAGTATTTGTTGGTATTACTTTAGGCGCGTGTGTTTGCGCATTTTACATTATATTGTTTTACTTTGGTCTTTCTGGTTATTTAAACGCTTCCGCATATTTTAAAGTTAAACTCTGATTTTGAATGTTTGTTCATATACTAATGACTGAGATCCTGGTATGTCACACGCCTCGTTGTAAAACCCCACACGAGGATTTTGAGGGTGTGACAGATTGGTATCAGAGCCATTGGTTATAGGGAACTAGGTTGCATATACACACTAGACTATAACTGCATAGTTTGTTAGTTACTCGTCACTTATTTCCTTACTGTATACTCATTGGCATACACAACACATACATCGTAGCATGGCATCGTCATCAAGAGCTCTAGGCAAGTGGCATGAACGATCTGAGTCACCTCCTCCTTCTCCTGTACCTGATAGGGGATCAGACTGGCCACGACGTCCTTACCCCTCTAAAGAGATGAATTGGGATCAGCCATTCGCATTACCCGAGCATGATCCTCCGCAGAACAAGAACTTCTATCCTACCTATATACACCGTATGGTTTACAAGGAGTGTGTACCAGCTGTAGCTCCTACCCGACCTAAGACTAGGTCATCAACGGCCTCTACATTGCCTACTCTTCCTACCTTGGACATCCCTCTCGAGCAGGCGATTGCAGCTTTAGTGGCTACTTTAGACATTGAGCGACAGTGCACTAGAGGACTCACTGATGAGAACTCCACTCTATGATATGAGATGCGTCAGTTGCGTTTCCAGGTAGAGACGCTTCAGGAGCGACTCTCGATGGCCATTGTTGGGCATCATACCTTGGCTGGTAATGTTTTCATACTTACTGAGCGCATGTCTGCGCAAGAGCTTCACAGAGTAGGGACAGATGATAGAAGAGACCCGCTAAAAGAAGATTCCCGAGTCCTTAATTGAACAAACAATAACAATTTTTCTATTTTAGTTATGTAATTTGTCATATTTAATATGTGTACTTTTATTCTAGTAACTTCATTTCATATTAGTTTTTAGTTTATATATATAAGTATATAACAAATATTACATAATAATTAAATAACAAACATTAGCTTTTTATTTCATTAATAAAAAACAATAAATAAAAACTAAATAAAAATGAATGTAATTTATCACTAAAGTTGTCCTAACTAATTGACCATTAATGAATCCTATTAATCAATAATCACCCAAGTTACAATATTATATTACTAGCTCTCTACATTTATACTTTGTGAGCATGAAATTCCGACCCAATTTGTGGCAATGTTTTTCTAGAACACCAAATCCCACCCAATTTGCCAGCATGCCAAACACACATGTTGAATATTTTAATTTTGAGACTATTAATTATAACAAAAAACTCACTAACATTGATTATTAATATTAACTCAGCTCGGTGATGTGTCGTCGAAAGGTAATGTACGTACGACGCCCAAACAACAATCTTTTGTACTTTAACATACCTAGATATTCCAGTGTAAAAGATTGAGAGACAAGATAGACATAACGTTGGCGATTTAGAATATAACTTAATTGGTTTGTGTTTGTTATTTCTAGAATCATCATGATGTTGGTAAATATAGGAAACATGTATGACGGATTTATGAGGTATTTTTCAATGTAATTAAACTCCATCTGAAAATTTTGCCAAACAAATTGGAAATCATTTTTAGAAAAGCCTATTTATAAAGAACTAGTTTTTTAAAGTCCAAAGTTCCTAACAAACTAACATAAGAAACCACTATCGGACGACTAGCTAGCCACATACCAAAACAAGAAGCTACTACGACAGACATCTTCTACCCACGATTGCAAAACTCACTAGACGCTTCCAGGTCGGTCGATTTGGGAGTTGATAGTACTCGCCTTAGGCGGGGAGTACTCGAACATGATATATTATAAAGAAATTAGTTTTTGAAAAATTATAGTTATATCAAATATCATAAGCTTACTAATATTTATAAAACATATATGAATATCAATATAGGAATGAGATCATGTGAGAATCCCCTATTTTTACAAAAATCCTTTAACTTAAGTATCCACCTTTGATTTAGCATTTAAAATGGAATATTTCATTTGAATGGTTCTTATTAGATCAAGGGTAAAATAGTAAATTTGATTTTGTACTTGTCTTTTGAGTGTCACACACCCATCATATTAAAAAATCATCTCATCTCTTTTATTCTTTAAACTACAAATCTCTTATCACTTTTTTTAGATCAAGAACACAAGCGCTACCATATCTGAACACACTACCATCATATATCTCCATTCTTGAATGGCACCACCACCACATCTGCAATACCAACATTGACCACCATCGCACCACTAGACTTCTTTGTCGAAACTCACTGGATCTAGAAGCGGTTGATTTTTTTTCTGAAAGGTTGGTATTGATTTGCCTGATAATGGTATGTCTGCGTAATTTAATAAGAGTTTGTGATTCACTTGTGGTGCAAGTTTTATTCTTAAATGGTTGAATTAGGTTTTTGTAGTTCGAAATTTCAAATCTATGGGTAAGAACATGTTGTCCGATCAGATCCACTTCTTAATCTTGATCTTCAAGGATGCAAACCTAGGTAACATTCTCTTTTGTTCTTGTGTGTTTTGATTTGGGGATTTCCTGAAATATTTCCTTAAAAGCTATACAAATCCATTTGAATCTTGCTAGTAGCTTTTAGGGTTTTAATTTTATGAAAAAAATAAGCTTTCTTTACATAGTGTTGTTCTTTATTTGTTCTCTTTCAATTTCTGATTTTTGTATATATTTTAATAAAAAAGAAATTGTTCATAGATGGGAAATTAAGGATCTTGGAGTGTGGTATGTTTTGCATTTTGATTTTTATTGTGAACCAAAAAAAAGAACAAGAGAAAATGATGCTTTTTTCTATAGGATACTAACAATCTCGTTCAAACTTTCAAGCATGTTTACAGAGTAGTAGAATACACACAAGAAAAAATATTGTTTTTTTTGTTACAGTGTTGTAGTTTTGTTTATTTGATTTCTTTATAGTTTTGAAACTTGGTTACAGTAGCGTAGTTACATGATTTAATGTCGTTTGGTAGTTACGTTGTTGTAATGACGGTATTACTGTAAGTTTGAATTGTGTAATATCGGGTGTAATGATGATTCGTTTGTTTTACATTTGTTTTATAAATTGTTTTACATTGTTTAATATTGGTTTACATTAGTTTACATTGGTTTACATTGATGTAATGTCATTTGGTTATTGTAATGATTGTGCTACTTTTAGTTGGAGTGGTGTGATATCATGTATTTAGCAGTGTAACTAGATGTTATCGTTATAACTTTGCTAAAGATTACGTTAGTACAACATGGTGTAATGTTGTTTGGTTGTTAGGTTGTAGTAATATGGATGTTACTGTCAGTTAGAGTGGTGTAATACCAGGTGTAAAAGTTTGGTACAGTAGTGCAAGATTATATGATCTAATTTCGTGTGCAAGATTACATGGGAATTAACATTGTAACTTGGTGTTTTTGTTATAGCTTTGCTACATGGTACAACAATGTCACATTGTAATATGATGTAACTACGTACAGATGAAACTTTTTTTTGCAATACTATAGTAGAATTAAAGAGAAAAATATGATTAGTTTAATTATGTAATTTTTATAAAAAATTACAATTTATAAAAAAAGTTATGAGTGTTTAAATAAAAAGGGGGTAAATTTTTTAAATATAAAGAAAAAAGAAATAGAGGGATATAGGGATGACACTTGTCATGTTCCTGTTAAATCTGAATTTTGGTGGGTTTGTTAAATGACCTTTATGCCCTTTTCTATTGAAAAAATATTTGAAAGATCTTATCTATTCATTTGTTGATCTATGGTTAAGATTGAGTTAAAGAGTTATTACAAAAATAAAGAGTTCTTATAATAACCAAACCCTATCGATATAAATCAAAATGATACATGTTTATATAGAAAAATATTTAAAAACGTAATATCAATTATTTAATATTATAGACGTAGTAATCAATTAATTATCATCTCCAATGTATCACGATGAAAAACAATCAAAATCCAACAAAAATCGGTGGAAAACAATGAAAATCGGTAAAAAATGGCGAAAATCTGAGTTGGTCAAGTTGGACCGAAATAGACCGATTCCAAGTAATGTTGACCGAGTTGATGAAAAGTGCCTTGGCATTTTGCTGAGTACTTGGCCGCCTAGGTCGAGTTTTACAACACTGCTTCTACCAACGGATTACTAAGGCACCGCTAAGTTTGTGATGCATTACTGACGAGCTTTATGAGGATATACCAGATAACTTCTGTAACCAAGTTGTATCGAAAGATGAACACCGACCGAAAGACAAGTAAGTGCTGCAAGAAGACCACCGACCAGAAGATCGGTACATGTCGAATGATACGTGGGAAGGCGAGCACGTGCCGGATAATCATCGTTGTCACATAACCTTTGGGAAGATGAACACGATACAAATTTAGATTGGTCATGTGATTCGGTTTTTTAACTTTATCATTTATGTTTTAATTAGTTTTTATCTTATAATTATGTTTAAATTAGTTATTATGAAATTTTTTAATGTTGTTACAATTTGTTTAAAAATGTTATTATTATTTTTACTCAAGGGAAAAATTAAAGTGTGTGAAATGTGAATGTGAAGGATATGATGTTGAAAATAATTTCCAGAGCGGAGTTGATGAAATGTTAAAAAAAAACATACCACCGTGCTCTTAATACTATACTTACTACCTAGGTAAATGTTGACAGCTGACATTTTTTAATTATGGTGTATATTCTTAACATGCCCCAAATGCTAAGAGTTGATATCGACATTTAGCTTGAAATGACTAACAAAAATCAGGTGCAAAAAGAAAACGATTATGAAAAATATAAGTTATTAATGTGCCAGTAGGGCTCATATTCAAGAACTGAATTGGTAATCAAGAATACAAAACTAACACACAATTTAGATAAAATTCGTGTATTATTATTTTCAAAAAACTACTCAAAACTTAGATACAATAATTTCTCATACATAAACTCTAATCAAGGCCTTGTATTTATAAAGGTAACCCAACTTGATTTTCAACACATTACCAAATATAATTAAACCTTAATTGCAACCCCATAAACCCATTAACAACACATAATGAATTTCACTCATGAAAGGCCTAATCAAGTCGGTGACTACCAACAATCATCCCCTAATTTCTTACTCGAAACTACGAGGTCTTTAACGCCAAGTAGACTTCACATTTCACCAAACTTCATCTTTGAGAGTGCTTTATTAAGTATGTTTGCTTGTTGTTGGTTGACACTTATATGTTCCACTATCACCTCATTGCAATCCGCATACTCCCGTATGTAATGAAATCATGACTTTATGTGCTTGTTTCGACTATGAAAAACTAGAGTTTTGACTAAAGAAATTGCTGATGTATTATCAACTTGTAAGGAAACTTCTTGCAACTTTGCCTTGGTTAATTCACGTAACCATACGACTTGGCATGCGACCAAACTTGCTGCCATGATTCCGCTTCACATGATGAGAGTGCTACGGTGCTTTGTTTTTGCGAGCACCAAGAAATCAAGGCTCATCTAGAATAAACACGTAACCACTAGTACTAGCTACTTCTTCCATCATCATTATCAATGTTGTGACTACTATCGTTGTATTCGACTAAAGCTAGTAGACCGCCTCTTTTTTACTTGATCCCATATCCAACTATGCCATGAAGATACTGAAGAACGTTTTTGATTGCATCCAAGTGTAATTGCTTCTAAATTTGCATGTATCTACTAACAATAGGGTCATGTATGTAACAAGTACGTAAGACACTCAACCAATTCTCGATACACCATTGCATTTGCTTCTACATTTTCCTCGACTTTTATGAAATTTCAGATATCCAAAAATTTCGGATAGTAGAAATCACTATCCGTATCCGTATCCGAAATTTCAGATATCCAAATATTCGGATATCCGAATATTCGGATATTCGGATATCCGAAATTTCGGATACGGATACAGATAGTGATTAGGATATCCGAAATTCATTTTTTTTATTTTTATTTTTTTATTTTTTAGTTTTTTTACAATATTTAGACATATGCTATTATAAAAATAATATAAAAAACCAACTTATATCATGAAAGTCTTAATATACACTTCAAAACCTCAATCTAAACTAAAAATATGTCTAAAATTTAAAAAAATAAAAAAAATATTTTAAGTTTTCGGATAATCAGATATCCGAATATCCGAAACTTTTGAAAATCACTATCCGAATCCAAATACGAATTTTTGGATATCCGAAATTCAGATATCCAAATTTTCAGATATCCGAAAATTTGGATATTTCGGATTCGGATTTTCGGATTCTCGGATCGGATTCTCGGATTCGGATATTTTTTAACACCCTTAATGGGTACACCTTTTGGATAGCAATTTTCTATCTTGGCTTCTTTCAACACTAGTCGAGCATAAGCACTTTAATAGATTTAAATCTTGTTTTTAAGCTGTGGGACTTCAATCCAAATGATATGTGATTTGATATATATAGAAATGATTTTCACCTTAGGTCTAACTACACACGCAATATACAAGTGTACCTATCGAATAGTAGTATAGCTTTTTGTAAGAACCAAGCATCGATTCATGAAAAAGAGAGCTCATAATACTACGTCTTTGTCATTATCTAGTCGATGAAAGATGATTTGTGAATAATATGATTAACTAATTTAGCTAATAATTAAACTAATTGAAGAAAGTAGACGAAGATGAAGATAATCAATCATAGGAAGATATCACTCAGACTTTGAATCCGCTTAGCAAAACAATGACAACATACATGAACCTATGGTGAGATCATCTTCTATGCATGAAACATGGATGTAAACTAAACTCCTGTTAAGGTTATCTAATTATAACTCGTTAAAAAGCAAGAACGATAAACACATAATAGCCACCTAAAGTTATGCCATGAAGACCCAATGATATTATTAAGCTAAAGTTAAAGATGATTAGGACTCCCGTCAAGGATACCAAACCCACAAATATTTGGAAAGTTAACACCATGAACACACGGTAACCACCTTAATTCGCTTAATGTAACATTAGCTATGTAAATCTTCAATTTATGAACGTCCTAACACAGATACACGAATCATAAATTTGTGCATTATCTATGGTTACACATACACGAAGTTAGGAGATATTTATAAAAAACACAATGGTTTTCACAAACATATGTATAAGGATGCACACTTGTTCAACTTTACTAAATAATCAACCCTTATTTATCTTTCCTAGTCAAATGCCATAAACCACACACTAATGCATGCATTTCATGAATTGATGTTTTAAAACACAAAGTTTTCCAACAATATATGATAATAACACCCACAAGATTCATCATTATATCAACTTCAACAAGCATACATAATCATTAAAAAACATTCATAGCCTTGTGATAAACATTAACCTAATCATCACTAGAAGTTACATGTAAAATATCAAAGTATACTAAGCTTCATCTAATCTAACTGATAAAAAGTGTTTAGCCCATGAAGCTTACAAAAATCACAACTAAACTAATAACAGTGAAATAAAACATGATAGATCTAGAGATTTTCAAACCAAAGATGAGTAGAGGTAGGTTATGTGGAGTTGAATCTATTATACTATATTATTATTAGGGTTTAGTATTGATTATTATTAGGGTTCAGCCCACAGGCACGATTTAGGTTTCTAAGGTTTTTTATAAACTCTATATAATGTAACCATAACGTATCAATAGTATTAAATTCAGTCTTTACCATCAAACATGGTATCAGAGCATTAGGGTTCTGGTTACCTTCTTTTTCTCCGTTGCGCCACCACAAAAATACAAACCCTAGCCATCACCATTGGGTTCAAACCCTAGACAGGGCGAAGTCGCCTCAGCCCTGTCTATTCTCTTTTCTTTTAAGTCTTTTACCTTTTCTATTATAAATAAAGATTCGTCTCGATTGTAGATTTAAGCCACTTATATAAAATCTTTCTTCCTTATAAAACCTGTGTGCATGTATCTCATCTTTCTTTTTTCCTTTTCTTTGTGTTTGTTCTTTCCGGACCATGGTCCATGGCCACAGAAGAACGCTGCCCGGCCATGGTCACCGACCTTCGGTATGATACACCATCGCACGACCATGGTCGCCAGTCATCTGTTATTTTTTTACCTTTTCGATTGGGATATCGATCACATGATCATGTTGTCACTGTCGCGCCACTTACTGGACTACAGTCCACCATGCTGCCCTCTACTGCGTTTCCTAGGGTTTCGGTTTGCCGCCACGCCTTATGCCGTCGCCGCATGATTACATAATCATTTAATATTATGGATTGCATTTAAGGTTTTGGATTGAAAGATTACAAGATTTTGGAATTTTGCTGAAGTTGTGATCGAGATCGAGACTATTTTTATTGTTCTTTATGTTTATTGTTTTTAGTCTGAGAGTCCGATTATCTACCAATCTGATTACGGGGGAGTATTAGACTATATTATTATTAGGGTTTAGTGTTTGTTCTTATTAGGGTTAAGCCCACAGGCCCGGTTTAGGTTTTTAAGGTTTCTTATAAACTCTATATAATGTAACCATAACCTATCAATAATATTTAATTTAGTATTTACCATCTAACAAAATCTTTCTTTGGAATACTTGATCTTCAATCTAGCTTGAAATCTTGAGAAATTTCCTTCAAAGTCACCACAATATTAAAGAAAAACTAAGGTTTCTACTTTAAAATTCATCTTTTTCAAAATGAAGAAGGAAAAGAACTTAAAAAGGGGTCCTAATGTGTGTTATGGCCATGATAGAATCAATCATGACCATAATGCATAGAAAAAGAGGACCCGATGCTTGTTATGGTCATGAAAAAATTAGTCATGATCATAACATCCTCTAAACTTCCAAAAGCTTCAAGAATTTCTTGTCTTTTTTATTTGAAATCATCAAGCAACCATCCAAAACTATAAAATCATAAGAAATCACAATTAAGTATAGATAAAAATAAGTTTGTAAAAAAAACACTTAAAATGGGAAAAGATATGCATTATTAACATGTATATTTATTCACATATCACCAAAGGTAATACTTGAGTTTACCCAAGTCGAACATTTCAAACTTTTTAGACATCGCAAGTTTCGACTCCTTAATTTGAATGATATTCGAGCCGGCAACAGCCAAATCATCGACATATACACCAATAATAATATTAGAGATCCCAATCATCCTTCGGTACATCACATGTTCTCACGAGCACCTTACAAACTTCATGCTCTTTAGAATACCGTCAAAATCGGTATTCCATGCCTGCAGTGCTTGCCTCAAACCATATAAGACCTTGGTTAACTTGTAGACTTTGTTTTCCTCTTCAGGTTTAACAAACCCATCTGGTTAAAGAACAAAGACATTTTCTTTTAGCTCCACATGTAAAAATGCTAACTTTTCATCTATATGACGTAATTCCAATCCCTCGGCAAGCGGCAATAGCAATAAGCATACGAACAATTTCAAGCCTCGCAACTAAAGCAAAGACCTCGTCAAAGTCGATTCTAATGTTGCACGTAACCCTTTTTCGTGAGTCTTGCTTTATACTATTTATCATACCATCCTTATTTCTTTTAACTTTGAATAGCCACTTCAATCCGATCACTTTAGCCCCATATGGATTTGGTAACACGGTTAATCCTCAGGTATCATTACGTTTAATGGATTCAAGTTCCACTTTCATAGCTTTTACCAACTATGCTTTGGACTTTGCATCTTTAAAATCCCTTTGTTTATCTTCTTCTAACTAGAGAAATTTAATGTCCTTCATTTTTGAACATTGGACATAATCATTTAACCTAACCGGTGCAGTCAAAGTTTGTGTGGATCTTCGTAAGCTAGTTTCTTGCTTGTTTGGGGTTGTTGTCATTGAACCAGTAGTTGCACTTATTGTTGATGCTGCTGGATTATTAGAATTAATGACCCCACCATAAAAAAATGTCATTGAATGAGTTGGGTTGTCAGAATTAACAACCAAATCACCAAGAATTATTAATGATAAGGTGTTCAAAATTAGATATCCAAATTTTGGATATCCGAAAATTACGAATAGTGGATTTTGCTATCTGAATCCGTATCCAAAATTTAAAATTCAGATTCTGATATCGGAACATACATCCGAATTTTAAAAATTATGCATTATTTAATATATTTTATTAAAAAATTAATATTATTTTATTAAAAAAGATTTAGGATATCCAAAGTTTTTATAAAAATATTTGAAAATATCCAAAAATTCTAATTAATATTTATTATTTGATAATTTTTTGAAAAATATTTCAGATAATTCAAATATCCGAAAAATCCTCAAAAACACTATCCGAATCCAAAATTGATATTTCGGATTCGGATTCAGATATTTTTGAACATCCTAGTCGCTGAGACTAAGGCAGATCAACAAAATTTATCTAAAATCCTAACCCATCAGTATTCTGAATTTTATATCGTAACAGAACTGAGCATAATGAAAATGATTGATGTTATTCTACCTTTTTTGAGCCACATATAGACATTCGAGATTAGAATCTTTAACCTCTTTAAATTATTCAAAATTATTTTACTTATCTAGGCTCTTGGTAGATACACAAGTTGTAACATTAATCTATTCTTATTAAGCTTAATTACTTGCGGACTAGGAAAAATAAGAGCCCTTTGAGCTTTCTAAAAGCCTATACAACCCTCATGAATTTAGCATGTTACCCCGTACTGCACTAATGATTCATTCATAGGCCTGAACATGAATCTTGAAAGAATTTAAAGAAAGAATCTAATGTAGCATTAATGCAAGTCCATACATATTCGACAATATGGCAATGGAGCCGATGTTAAAAGAGTCCCATGGTCCTGAAGATGATCACCTTCTGATGCTTTCATGAGAGATAATTCTCATGGTTTAATTTAACGCAGACAGAACTTCAGGTGATGTTGGTGATTCGCGGTTGTTGAGAAGTGGTAGTTTGCCGCGGTGTTGTGACCGCCACAATTACAAACTAATCAATCAAACAATGATATGTATCAACTGACTAACTAATAAGATAAGTATAATAAGATAAGTTAATCAACACCCATCAAATAAAAGGTACAATGTAGAATAGTATTAAGTATACAAAAAATTCTTCCTCTGACTTGTTTAAGCAATTAGTACACCAAAGATTCGTAAATTTGAATTTCATGTGCCAGAACCAGTAAGAAGATTTTTTAATCAATGAGGATTGATTCCCACCTCTTCAATTGTATGTTAAATTTAGTTATATTGTAGGGTCGTATTTATATGTGTGGAACCATGACATTTTCTGTATGGTTACAGTCGGTATTAAATATTGGATTCTGGTATATCATAATTATTATTAAAATTTAATATGGTTGGTATTCAGTAATTGTACTAAGGTACAAGCAATTAAGTACTTCAATCTTTATCTGTTGTGCCGCTGTTTATTTTCACCATCCCTCAGAAAAATAGAAAATGATTATCTATGTATAAGCTAATGGGACGGTTCCTCACTTGTTAATTGGTTTTAGAATGTAACCCCATGTACGTGGGCTTATACGACGAATGTTTGTGACGGTCAAAATTTGATTTCGTTGTTGATATTGTGACAAACTTGCGATAAATAAGACGCGTCGTAAAATCAAGGATGGAATATCTAAGGGATATGTTAGTGACCATATGGTCCAACCATATTCACCTTAAATGTAATCAATCACAATCAAACTGAAGTTATCATATATATCATAATAAATCACAATATTCAAGCGTCACTTAAGTGTTGGTAACCATGGATGAAACGTTGAAGATGTTTAGTTTATACTTTCAGTAAAAACATAGAAACATAGTCAATCGTGGTCATTCATGGTTGTAATCATAGTCATATGAATGGAGAGTTTTTTTTTTTTTTTTGAGATTATGGTGGAAACAATGGTTGTATTTTGTGAAAACTCAAATTTCGATTTTTTATTGCCTTACGTTTAAACAATTTGTATAATTTTATGAATGTATAGAGACTTTTATTTTGATTTGTGTTTACACATATTTAGGGCTTTTTGGATATATTGTAACTAGAGGAAACCATGAAAAAAACCTAGTAATATAAGAAATCCATCTCAAGATACGTAACAAATTACTCTATAATTAATTTCCATGACAAATGAATAATACTATGGGTATTGTAGGAATTTCAATAAGTGGCTAACTTTAGACTTTAGCTATTATTAGAAGGCTTTGGCCTCTGCTTCATCTAATAAGACAAGAGAGGAAGAAGAAACTTTAACGGATTGAGTTGGTTTACGTTTCAACCTAAATTTTAATTATTGGAAACGAGTCTGGTCAGATATAAAACATTTGCATTCAACAACACAAATTTGAGTTGTTCTATGTTTCTATGTATATTTAGTTTTGTAAACAAGTTGAGTCGATTATGGTCTATATCTTATCACGCTACGTACTGCCCCGCCGCAACGCTAGCGGTCTAAATAACTAGTTTGCTAAGATATCGTCAGTAATTACCGTCACAAGTTTAATTTCCTCGTCAATCCCATCACAAAAACCATTAGTGTCAAACCTATTTTTGATGGATTTTATTCATCCTAAAATCCATCAAAAAAAGCTATTTACGTCGATTTTGGCCATCATAACCTTTTGTGTTATATGAGAATAAGTACAAACATATCGACACTACAAGAAAACAACATTATTATCAATGAAACTCCAACAGACTATCAAAAAATCAACTTTTATTAATTTTCTTTTAAAAAATATGATATCCGTCGGTAACCCAGCGGCAACTTGACCATCTGAATTCCGGCAACTTGACCATCTGAATTCCGTCACAAATGTACTGGCGGTGTTCCATCAGAAAACAAATCAGCCACGAGCCTTTACTGATAGATGCCCGCCAGTATTTGCTACGCCGACAAATTTCTAAAGAATCCATGTATCAACGAAAGTCTAGTTTTCTTGTAGTGAGGTATTCATGGAGGCGAGTCCGGTTTTAAGGAAGGGATTGTTGGGTGCAAATTTGATCTTACATATATTGGTTTCAAAGTGAAACCTCATCCAAATGGCAGTCTAAACGTCACATGGTATAAAATATTTACAAAAGTAACTTCACTATATCAAACCATCATGTTTTTTTCCTCAAGTGGCCAGTATTTACTCATTCATAAAGCAAAATTAAAGCATTCTAACCACCTAAATCAATCAAACAGTTAAGAACCCTAACCACCTTTCTTAAATTTCTCATCAATATAATAAAAGCAGTATCCAACTACCATCTTCCTCCATTAAACAATTTATATATACTTGTCTGACGAACGACTAGAAGAGGATACAAACGCAGGCGGATAAACGAGAAGGTGAAAACAAGATCAATATTTGCAGCAACAGCAGCAGCAGAAGCAGTCTACGGACTCCTTTAGCACCTGCAAACACTCATTAATGCATTCCTACTTTCCATCATGACGCCTTCTGTTTGTTAATTCCATCTGCAAACAGCGAAAACAATTAAGGTACACAGATTTTCTCTTGTTTGTTTTAATTTTAGAACGGCGAACTCATACACGCTCTAAATCTACCGGTAGGTGTTTTGTTTATTATTGAGACTTGAACCCTTGATCATATGGCTAGGCCACAGGCATTTTAATATAACCTTTAGTACTTGTGTAATCCAACAATCTATCTATTGACACTGCTAACTAAAGGAATTTGTACCATATATGATCATTTAAACTTAATCGTTTTAAGCTTCTAAGTTTAATGGATGCATATACATTATGCAATTGGAACTTATTTCACCTTTCAGTGCCATATGCTTGCATATATAGTTGTTATGAATAGTTGATTCTTTAATAAGCTATATATGGTACAGTAGTGAAAGTTCATGACTTGAAGATTGATTAGTACTGAATCTCCTTTTGTACTCACTATCTGCATCCATAGTGAGTTTGTTAGACGTGTGTCTATAAACCTGTGCAACCTTATAATTTGTAGGTAGTACTTTATATGAAAGCACAAAAGATGATTATTATTCCATTGATGTATGAGATATATATAGATACAAGTTGTTCCTAGATAGGATAATTATACAACAAATTTAAGATAAATACAAAAGTAATATAATTCAAATTTATTCAAATGATGTGAGTTTGTTGGGATTGATCGGATGGGACCGATTGTTGTGAATGATCGTTAATATTCCCCCGCAAGATGGACGATTGAGAGACTAGTCCAATCTTGGAAATCTGATAGTGGAACTGAGACTTGAGTAGAGATTTAGTTAGCGCGTCAGCAAGTTGGTCATCCCCAGAAACGTGTGTAACGCGAATTGTGCCATCATAAACCTTCTCAGGAACAAAGTGAAAATCTAACGCCACATGCTTCATTCTTGAGTGGAAAACTGGATTGGCGGATTATGAGTGGCACTTAATTTGTCGCAATAAATGGTGGGTGTGGCAATGGATTTATAGCCGATTTCTGATAGTAGTGATATTAACCATTGCATTTCCATAGTGGTAGTGGCCACGACCCAAAACTCTGCCTCTGTAGAAGAACAAGCGAGGGTGGGCTGTCTTTTTGAGCTCCAGGAGACTGGATTAGAACCGAGACAGACAACGTAACCCGTGGTGCTATGATAACTTGGTTTGTCACTGGCCCAATCTGCGTCAGTGAAGGCATGGAGCTGTAACGGTGAATCACGTCAAAACAAGAGACCGTAATGCATGGTACCGTGTAGATAGCGAAGAAGTCTTTTTAGAGCAGCCTGATGGATATCAGTAGGTTTATGCATGAATTGCGAAAGTTTGTTCACGGTGAAGGAAATATCCGGTCTAGTGAACAACAAGTATTGGAGAGCCCCAACAAAAGCCCGGTAATCAGTGGGTGAGGAGAGAGGCTCGCCGTCCAGAACCGAGATGGCGGAAGAGCTTGACATTGGAGTGGTGGTCGGATTACACTGACTCATGTTGGCTTTTAAAAGGATGTCATGAATGTAGTTTGTTTGAGAAAGAAAGAGACCATGATGATGAGGAATGAGTTCTATGTCGAGGAAGTAAGATAGGTCACCGAGATCTTTTAGTGAAAAACGATTGGCAAGAGAGGAGATGAAAGAGTTGACAAGTATTGGGTTAGGACCGATGATGATGATGTCGTCGACATAGACGAGGATGAAAATAGGTGAAGAAGTAGTTTTGTTGATGAAGAAGGAAGGATCGAAGATGGTTGGTCTGAAGTGAACCGAAAGAAGTAAGTTTTGAGTTCTTCGTACCAAGCGCGGGATGCTTGGTGAAGACCGTAAATGGCTTTGTTGAGTTTGCAAACATGATGAGGGAAAGAAGGGTTGGTGAAACCAAGGGGTTGGGCTATATAGACAGACTCAGTAAGGGTGCCTTGAAGGAAGGCATTGTTGATGTCGAGCTGTCTAAGACACCAATTAGATGATGTGGCGAGAAAAAGAATGAGGCTGAGTGTGGCCGGTTTGACAACCGGACTGAAGGTTTCAACGTAGTCTAACCCGGGGTGTTGGTGAAAACCTTTGGCAACCAGACGTGCCTTGAGGCAATCGACTGAGCCATCAGGTTTGAAGTTGGTGCGGTATACCCATTTGCAACCAACGAGGTTAGGGGCGGTGTCGGGTGGGACGAGGGTCCAGGTTTGATTACGAAGAAGAGCATCAAACTCAGTTTGCATGGCTTGGTGCCATAATGGTTGTTTGAGCGCTTGGGTGATGGTGGAAGGTTCGGGAAGTATATGTGGGGTGGAGTGGTATAGAACATAATCAGAATTATGATATTTGGGATTAGATTTCTTTGTGGGTCGGGTTTTAGGAGGATGTGGAGTGTATTCGCCACTATTGTCGGAGTAGAGTTGTCGGATTTTAGTGTTAAAGAAGGTCTCGACAAGTTTTTGGAAGCGAATAAAGGTGTTGAGGGAGGCGGACTTGTGTTTGAGGGGGTAGATCCATATGTATTTGGTATAATGACCGACAAATATTATATAGTATTTAAAATCATCAAAAGATTTACCTGGAGATGTTCAAACATCAGAAAATAATAATTGTAAGGGTTTTATGGTAGCCTTTGCACGTCTGATGCAACTGGCCTTGTTCTATGTTTAGGATGATGTTTGTGCACTATAAGTGAAGATTAATTTGGAAGACTACATGCAGCTTAATATATGAAAAGTAAACTGAGTCAGAAAGCTAAGCATTATAGTAAAGCTATTGAAGGTTGGAGATGGTCTTTATTTGTAAGGTGAAAACAATGACTAGGATGATGAATTATCTAGCATTTATAAATTAAGGTTTTACACCGAAAAAAAGTGTTTGGTAATGTCACGTACATCAAATCGTATAGCGATCCAGCTCCTCCCGGATCTTACTCAAAACGGGAGCTAAGTCACACACCGTGTACCCCATTTAACCAAGATGACATTATTATTTGTTTTACACTTTTGAGCATATCGTTGCGATGTGCTCAATAAGCTTCATATCAAAATCTGTTCATTTTATCTAAAATCATATACTTATAGTTTCAAATTTAAAAAGAATGCAATCTATACTATAAAAGTGAGATTATTACATAGATATAATATATAAAAGTTCAATAATAGATATATTATATGTTTAAAAAATATATCAGATATAAATATATTACAAATATTACGTCACATATTTTTGTGTTTTAATTACGTTTCACTTAAAATTCGACTTGTGAAGTTGACCGAATGTATGTTGTTTATTTTAGTGGCATATTTATATATACCATGCATCCAACGTACTCCTGCAATATATATTATACAACGGCAATTTACGAACATAAATATAGAAAAATTGATAGCTCCGTTTTGTAGTGCGGGGTACCAATATTGAATGTATACACTTAAAAATATTGAGAGGACTTTATAACAAGCAAAAGGAACCTGAAATTTGTAATCGTACACTTTGACTATTGTAGTGAACATTTGACAACCAGCTAAGCTAAATTGTTGTAGTGAACTTTGTAATCTTACACATGATGAAGAGGTATGATTGTGGTGGATGACATTAATTATGTTACTTAACTCAATTTATATACGCTGATTCTGAGTTGAATTTATTTAAGGAGTCACATATGAATATACTCCAAAAGCATACAAAGTATAAGAAGCCTTCAGGGGCATCATGTGTAATTAGAGCGAGTAGTAAATATGTCCAAAGTAATAATTACACAAAGAATATTCATAATTACATGTATAATAATTATACAAACATATGTATAATAATAACCCAGAATAATCACACAAGCCGGTCTTCATAAAACTTCCCAAGCCGGTCTTTTGTTGAAGTATTTTCTCATGTCTTGCTTATACCCGTCACAAGTAAAATTGTATATTCTTACTTTGTCCCAACTGCTTGCCCATGGTTTGCTCGTATTTTGATTATAAAGATTACTAAAGTAACCAATGTTATGGTGAATGTCTGTCCACTTGCCGGATTTCATGTCTTAGGTTTGAAATTCGCTACCCATTACCGTATCAAATTGGATTCAAATACATTAAAATTTTAATGTAAATAAATAAAAAATAATAATACCAACATTCTTGTCCTCTGATATGTGGACCCAAGCGCAAGCCAAAGCAACCTCCTCCTCTATGGTCCATCAAGTGTTTTTCTTCTTGAACCCTTTATGTCGAGCATTGTTGGCTTCTTTTTGTGTAATATTATTTGAAGAAAGAGGTTCAAATACAAAGTGTATTTTTGTTACAAAATATGAAAAACACAATAAGTGAAAAAAAGTCATAAAAAAATTATATCTTACAATGTAAATCGAATTTCAAAAAAGTAATTCCGAGATTTTGTTCCCCTAGCCATCCTCACTAAGAGAAAAATAAACGAAAAATAAAAAAATAAAAAAAAATTAACGTTTTTTTATTGTGTCATTTATGAAAGACACAATGACGTCATTGTGTCATTATGAAAGACACAATGACGTCATTGTGTCATAAAAGACACATTGAAATTTTTTTTATTTTTTTTATGAAAGAGGAGGAACAGAGATTCCGAAGTACTTTTTTGAAATTCGATTTAAATTGTGAGATATAATTTTTTTATGACTTTTTTAGTTTCACTGTGTATTCTCACACTTTATAGCAAAAATACACTTTGTAAAATAACTTATTCCATATTATTTTGGGTTGGGTGGAAGTTTGTTGCGAGGCTTATGTTTCGGGTACCTATTAGGCTGTGGGTGGCCAATCAGCAGGCATGCTCCAATCCCCGGTTTCATAAACAAGGAATGGGTTAAAGTCGAACTCGGGATGATAATTATTGTTATGTTCCATTGCTTGCAAATGAATACTAAGATATAGAAACAGAAAGTATTTGATGGGTAGATCGAGATATGTTTTGTGTATTTAAAAATAAGGTACTTATAATAAAACTAATTTTTTAAGCCCCACCAACGACTAGATTGCACAACACCCTTGGTCATTCCAACGGCTCTTTTGAGCCCTTCACATCGCGATCATAGTAAAGCCACCAGGGCCGCACACCATCATGCCACTATATATGTTATGGTGAGCCATTGTGCCCCAGCTAATGTGTCACACTCTTCACGTCCTTTCCTAATCCATAACATATACCCTAAGTGTTTTATTAAATTAAAGTAAATTGATTTTTTTCTTACTTTAAAATCACTCAACTTTTATCAAGTGTTCTAATCATATGTAATATTTTTATAAATGTTTGGATATTTTACAATTAAGACAAATGAAACATATATTAATCTTAGTTACTAATAAACGAGTTATTTTTTCCCAAATTAGCTTGTTGTTTGAGGTAATAGTGAAGTAAAACTTTACTAAATAATTACTAAGTTTCATAATTGCTAAAAATAATCACTAATCGTTATCATGATTCATATATGTTTCATTTGTCTCAATTAAATTTATAAAAATTAAACATTTATAAAAATATTATATAGGTTTGAAACAGATTGTGGAAGTTGAGTAACTTTGAGTGGGGAAAAAACTTTAATGACCTAAGTGAACACTTACATAACTTTATTATTATTACGTGAAATTATCCTTTTCCTTAATAAAACAAACTATAATAAAACTATAGAATAACATATTTGATTCATAGAAATGTATATAAAAGAAATAATGTTGATTGACAAAATTACGTGTTTAAAAAATGGAGAATATGAAGAAAAAAAAAACAATTATAGATTATTCCAATTTTACCCCTCCACATTTCATGCATGAAAATTTTTTCTTTCGTTCATGATAATTTAATCTTCAAACATGAATTGTTGATTCCCAAATCAATAACTCACAATCCTTCGTACATATTTTACAAAAATGTCATTGGTATTTTGATATATATCTCTCTCACACACACACATACACCCACACAAATTCTCTCTCTCTCTCTCTCTCTCTCTCTATATATATATATATATATATAGCCATGATACAGCATATGTTGTGGAAAGTGAATTAGGTTTACTAACAATCCAAGTACACACCATTAGCAACTTATGAGGCGAGTGTTAAAAATATTATAAATAAAACCATGGACTATGGTTTTGTATGCATTGGATTTCCTTCGGTTGTATAAGATTATTCTGATGCAATTTAGACAGCAGATATAGGCTCTTATTTCTCGACAAGTAGATGGGTATTCTTAAAGGTGTGTTGTTTCGTTGACCACTAAGAAGCAACTTTGCATGAATAATTTCACAATAAAATATAAGTTAATGGCGTTAGTAGTAGCCAGTAAAATGACTAAGCGGATAGAGAAATTGGTATCTGAGATCCTTTATAGCTTAAACTGATATCACCAAATTTTCTATGGTGTTATAGTGCTTCTACATTGGCTAGGGCTTATAGCTAAGTATATAAAGGTGTTAGATGCACCATGGTTTGTGAGCTGTTAAGTTTATACGAATATAATCTAGTTGATCACCTAACTAAAGGGTTAGGAAGGGGTTTAATATACAAGCCAAATGTTAGGATGGTATTAAAGTCTATTTAAATCATCACATAATAAGATTCCTAATTTCCATCTAATAAAAATAATAATTATACAAGAGAATAATATATGAGGTCCAAGGTGAACAAGATTTCTTAAAACCATTTTACATCTATACGCTTTTATGTGTCCCATGGTACAATAAATATGAGGTATATTGTTGTGGGTGAACTCATTTGAAAATCCTATATTTTTGTTTTTAAGTATTCCATGTATTTTATGTTTTCGTATGTTCAACTAAAATAGAGAACTATGTTTTATAACCTTAATTAAAAAAAAAAGTCATTTATACTGTATTAGATGGAAATTTGAAATAATATTAAGTGACCTAGCTAAATATGAAATTTAATTTGAATGGTTTAATGTAAACATTTAAAGTCCTTTTTCACATTACTAGCAACAACGACAACATAGAAAATCATCTTAGGTGAAACCTGATGAGTTCATTTAACTTTGACAACAAAATATTAACACAAAATGGAGAAATTAGTTTAGAAAAAATCATGGGTCAAGGCAAAAACACTATCGTGCAAACGCGAGAGTTTTGGGGTGCCTTTTATGTCACAAGCATGAACAAATTTAAATTTACTAGGCCATCCAGACCGAACTTACGTATGTATAGGAGTACAACTCAAGAGGAATAAGTTTATCAAAGATTTTAGCTCCTTGTACAATCTCTCAAGGTTCATTTCTCACCTAGCTATGTGGCACAACTTACACCTAATTTCTAACATTAATTCTATTAAATACTTCATTTTAAGAATTTATATCTTATCCACCTTAGTTATGGATACTTCTTAGCTCATTGCGAATTTCTCATCAGGAAGAAACCAAATTATTAATTATATATAACTGTATATAACATCATGTTGCGTCTAAACATAGTGAGAATCCACGTGTTTCATCAAAGTATTAAACAATCCCCTACATAAATGGTGATCGATTAATACATAGATACTCAAGATGCAGGTTCAATGGTTGAATATTGCTTAGGCTAGATAGGTGTTATATTTAAACCTAGCTACCAATGAAATTTAGTTAGCCCCGTAACTAATAATAGCTTGCCCTCTTAAATGAGTTTATCTCTATTGTTTCTCTTTAAAGTTCTCTTCACTCTATTATCAACCTCATATCATCTTATTAATAGTGTTGGCGATCTCATCTACATATACACATCTCTTCCACACAAATTATTACTTTCATACATTGAAACTCAAAATTTCGATGTTCATTCCAAACGATCTTTCGTGTGGATATTCTTCCTTTGCTAAAGTGATTATGTACCAAGTTTTCTCATACGCAACTTGGATATTCATCGGTCCTTGTCAATTGTGTGATCTTTCATGCAGACCAAATATGTAAAATGCTTGTGAAAATACGACTAAATCCTTTTTAACTTTAGTAGTTGTTGATTCAGAAAGACTCCATCTTAAGGCATAGCTATAGTTCTAGTAGTTGGTATTATATATTTTGTAATTTCATTCGAGCAGTGCTTTAGTAATATGAATATTGTTAAAACTAATGAAGCAATAAAATTCCTAACAAAACCATTGTTGCAAATGTATATTAAGGGGGTGAAGGATGTTCTTAGATTTGTCGATAAAAGTTTATGTATATGGTACCAAGAGCTGTCATAAGTGGCAACCTAAATACAACTTTAAATGAGAAAATGAATGGCGTAATCAAAATCGCAGCAGTTACATTAAATTTAAGTTACTTTTTCATGTTGTTAGATCTAATCTGAAGCTGATGGAACCTTCATACACGATAATAAACATAGAGTAGCTAGTGTGATGAAAGTAGAAAAACAAGACCACACTTTCCAGACCACATGCATATATGGCCTTCATCAGTAGAATTGGGTCCACGAAGGTCATTTATTATAATCAACAACCAAAGTTGTTGACATGCAAATATGGCCTTGACAGATCACATAAGTTAATTTGTATAATTTATTTATTTCTTGTTTATATTGCACAGTTTTTTGGGCTGTAATTTAGTGCACATATCAACACACGGTTATAATAATTATAATTGTGTGCAAATATGAAAAATGTAGTCATAATATGTATGCATTGGTCAAATTAGTGGCTTATTCACGGTATGAAACATTGTGACTTGTGAAAGTTTCAACCACAATCTAGGAGTGCCTATTTCAATTTAATTTATAGGCCATAAACTTGGACATCTTTGCTAGCGCACATTTTAAAGATTTTTATAATCTTAACCGCTGATAAGGTTTATATAATATTGTAACTGTATCTCTATTGTTTTAACTATAATATATAACATGCTTAATTAGGTAACTGAATAACCGTCTCTTTTCTCGCTCCCACCATATCTGGACGGCTAGTAGAACGAGTGATTATGCGTTTCTCTTCGTCAAAAGATAGTAATCAATTCTTCTCTTTCATTTTTCATCATAATTCTGGTTGTTATAAGCTATTAAACCTCTAAAGAACCCAACTAGAATTTGCAACATTATGTGTTTCATTGATGTGTTTTAGTTCTAGAACTAGAAATCATGAGTATTTGTGTTTGATAAACTATGACTTTTGTAAGCTTGATTCCATGTTGTATGGTTTAGAGATCAGGATGCTTGTAGCAAGTAAGTATTAAAGGAATGCATATATGAATATAAACATTTGATGAAGAACAATACGACGAGATGGAAGCAACGGAGAATGAAAACAAATTGTTAGGTTTAAGATCATTCTGCAGCCTAGAAATTAACCAAATACTACAAAACACAATCCAATAAAAAGAACCTCTAACAAGACAAACCTTAAAACAAAAGAAAGTTTCGGGATTTCAATCGTCACAAGGTCTTATTAACTCCCTAATATTCATATATAGCAAAGTCAATACCCGAACCTACAACCCTTGAAGGATGTTGATCATGCTTTATTGATTCTGTTACTTCAGGATCTACCAAACAAAGTCATCATACTTCAAGGGTCGTCTTTGGGTGCGTTCTTGACTTCTTCCATTCTGTTTCAAAAGGGGAGTAAACATTGCCTCTTCCCTTAAACACACACTCTGCAATGCATACAACCGCGTGTTATTACAACAATACTAGATAACTTGTCATTAGTATATAGATGACAACATAATCTACCTAATAACATACCGATAAAGTCTGTCATGGGGAAGCTACTGCAGCTTTTATCCTTTCAACTGTGCACTTGATAAGACTGTTAACTGTTGCAACCGACCCCAAAGATAGTTTGGCTGTAGGAACTGAATCGACTAAAATCTGAAATGCAACAGTTAGTAAAGATCCACCAGTTCCTACTTCTGGAATTCCTCCTTGATGTTGTCCTTGCGGCCCGTCTGGAAGTATAGCAAAACCGGATGGTAATAAGGCAACATAATCTGGATCACCTCCACTTAGCACCACATTCATTGCTACAATATCCACTGGTGCATATATAACATAGGATCCGGTAGAAGCACTTGAACTCTCTTGTAATATGAGCATGTTGCTTTGGCTTGAATTTGCACTCTGCAATATTTACATATTAATAGGTCAATAGATACATTAACCACACATAATTAGAGTGTAAGAAGCTTACATTAACGCGCAAAAGGGACACGCAGTTTCCTGGATCGCGACCATTGGCAATGTGCGCCATTTCTTCAACTAGTCCACCATTTGAAAGAATGTCCCACTGCAAATAACATACAAATTATTTAACTTCTATTATCAACAGTTCACTTCAACAAATTAACTAAAGGTACACACTTTTCATGACATATTTATCAATCTATTGGCAAAACTGAATCTCACAAATTGATCTACACTTTTAGCTGTGAAATGTATGTGTGTTAAGTTGTAATAGCTACCTCACTCCTTGAGTTCTCGTCTCGAAGAAAATCAAAAACTCGCTTTGGTTGAACAGGTATCCAGAATGAAGTCGCAGCACTTAGTACTATACCAGGAGGCCTGCCCGGGTCATCCATGCTCTTTCGGGTCATAACCCGAACATCATCAGCCCCACTGCCGGACAACGTTGTCCACGTGTGGGCGGTTGAAGCTCCAACACCACTACAAAAGCTCAAAACCATCCTCTCAGCCAGCTTCAACATACTCTTTCTCCCTTCTGGAGTGGTTATAACTGTTAAATTAAACAAACCATTATAAGTAATCATACATTTAATGAAACATATTCGTGTTATCTATGTTAGTTTGTTAATACATACCTCCAATATCTCCTGCTGGAATGTTGTTAGCCATTACGCTTGCAAGCCGTTCGCATTGCCTCTCTAAAGTTGCCACCCATCTTTTGGCCCCAAAAGCTAGACCAGAGTTCACCAGTAAGCGATAGATATTGTGAACCGCTCTATCATCAAATTCAACATGTTCAACCCATGTTACCTACAGACAAAAGATCAAACATGAATACAATCTGTCTACTTTAAGAAATCTTACAAAAGTTAAAATTACTAGCTTCAGGTTTTCTACCTTCGAGTACCCGTTAGGGAGTTCTTGGATTAAACAACCAGAGGGCCTTCTTCTGCATCTAGAAATCGAAGAAGGGCGCAAATTGTCCAAAGATACATCAACCACAGCCCAAGTACCATCAGCATGTTGTTTACAGTATCTAACAAAGTAGTTTTCTCGGGTTGGTACTAGTGGTGAAGGTACTTGAAACTCAGCTGACATCTGATGTATTACAAATTTATATGTTAAACTTAAAAACAAACATATAAAATTGGCTTTAAAGTTATTGTTTAAGTCTTCTAGCTTAATTACCACTTGGAGAGCTCCATTGTAATTGCCAGCAACTCCAGTTGAAAGCACTTCCAAAGTCATTGCTCTTGAAACAATCCCAGAGAACACATTGGACCATTGATTCTGAAAAACCATTGTGAGAATATTCAAGTATGTAGATCATCATCAATCAAAAATTCAACTTGAAACATTACATAGCTCCTACACACTTTTTGTATCATATTTACACACATAAAAGTATGCAGGTGATAATGTATTTATTGTAGTGAAAGAAAGGGGAAAATCTTAAAGGCATATACCACATCCATAAGAAGTTCAACAAGAGTGATATGATTCATGATGACCACTGCAGATTCCCTTGAAGCCTCAGATTTTAAGCCCAACTGTTTTGGACCCATCCCGCGAGGAAACATCCTCGAGTACTCATCTTCACTCAAGACCTCGGATGAGTTATCCGAGCTTGGAACCCACAAGGGTTCACCAGCCTGAGCCATTCGGATTAGCTCCTCCATGGCTACAACCGCTAGCTCTATTATAATCGGCTTATCGGCCTCAGTTGGGCCTGAAACTGACCGGAGAAGGTCATTTGCCCCAAACATCTCTCCCACCATCCCTTGTTGTGGACTAAAACCACCAACACCTTGGTCAAGTGAGCGTGTTGGTCCATGAGGCGACATATTCGGGTAACTCAACATTGGCTTCCCAACATATTTTGCAGCTATTCCAGATATCCTATCAATCTATTAGAAAACAACAAATCAATCAACAAGTTATTAGAAACATAACATACATATACTGATACTAACAAGAAAATACATAATATAAGATGAATTCAACTTACCTCTTCGCGTAGGCGTGCATTTTCTATCCTTAAATGTTGTTCATCAAATGACATTTCTCCTATAGCTGCAGGACCACCACAGTTTGGACAAGTAGCATTCGCAAGAGCTTCTTTGTAACGTATGTTCTCGGATCGAAGCTTTTCATTTTCATTCCTCAGCTGCGTGTTCTCGTGGCGTTCGTGTTGCGCCTAAATCAAGAAAACAAGGAAAGAATTAACTTTAGCATCAAGCTGTGTTTAGTATGCTATACAATATGCTTGCATAAAATTATATTTTCCTTTTAAGGCAAACCATCTTTTACTGCTTGACAGAACTTGTGGAGCGTCAAGCGGGTCTGCTAACCTATAGTCATCAGAATTCGTGAGTTTTTTATGCATAAATGTTTAGCTTTTTTTAAAAAAAAAATGATTTGAACCCTTATATGTAGTCAGTCGAGAATAGAATCTTATGATGATCCTGACTTTTAGAGCTCTGGTTTCGCTAATGGAGTATGTTTGGGAAATTAACCACCTTCATTTGAGTGCGTTTATTTTGGAACCAAAATTTGACTTGTAAAGGTTCCAATGATAATCTTCTACCAAGTTCCTTTCTTTGCTTATCATCTGGATGAGGGCATTCTTTGAAGAATCTAACAAGAATCAAAAAAATAATCAATTCTAAATCTCTTGCATTAATAAACCCTAAAAGGAAGAAAATCATAAATATAAAAGTTAAAACTAATGGTATAAAAACAAAAACATAAATAATGTTAATTAAGCAATGAACATACGATTCCATCTCTTGGATTTGATGCTGAGTGTGACGATGATATCGTTTCTTTTTGTTGGGACGTTGATTCGGATCTTGATCGTCGCCAGAAGGAGCTTCCATGATATCGGTGCCGGATTTGCTCTCGTATTCATCATCTCTAAGCATATCAAGATCATTTTCTGGAGTTTTATGGCTCATCTCAAGAACATGATGATGACTCTCAAACATGTTTGGCTGAAACATCTTTCTTCACCTCTTTCTAACAGGTTTAATTTACTTGATGTACTTCCTACACAAATCTAAATACAACAAACTAAAAGTTACCAGTAAAGATCAATCATCAATATTTCTAAGTAATTAAAGAAAAGTTAAAAGAAATAAGTAATAAACATTATGAATTTGCATATATAAACTAACAAAGACTTGAATGACCATGTTGGAGGTTACAGATCTATAGTTTTTTGTGAGAAAAAAGTCAACTTGAAAGCATAAAAAGTTGCAACAAGCTAGTCTCTCTCTAGAAAATAACTTTAATTAAATACTCTTTTAATTTATCGAAAAGGATTATGCCTGAAACTAATTGATAGATTTAGAGAAATAATATCATTTCATGAACAGAAACTTCATGTATGAAGAACAAAATACAAACCAAGACCTAGTTATTAATTTGTTTTTGTTTTGATCTTCAAAAGCATTAAAAAACCAAATATATGCCACAAAGACACATGTTTCTGCACATTCAGAAACCCTAACAAAACTCTCTCTTCTCTCTCTCTTTAGAGTTCCTTGTGGATTTAGGTTTTCTTTTCATCACATCAAATGACTGAAACACTTATAAATGACTTATATGAAGAGTGACAAAGGTCAAAAATTTACAAAATCACACACTTTTGGACACTTTAGCAAATAAAGACACTTTTTTACGTAATCAAAAGACCAAATTAAAGAAAATCTTGCCAAAAAGTCCCTCATAACATCAAACGTTAAGCGACGAAAAGCGCGACAAGAAAACAAAAGCCTTTGCATTAGAAGTTAAAAAGATAAACTTTAACTTCAAAAAGCCAAAGTATATGGTGGTACACATATATATAACATAACATACTTACTGGTGTATGTTATTGATCTTGTTTTTGAAGATTAACTCCAGTGTAAAAGAGTGTAAGCAGTCAACGGAAAACCGCTATTGACGGGGTAAAAGAGCGGTTTTCAGAGAAGGGTGTTGATTGATGATATACCTTTCTTGTGAATAGAATTTAAGGAGAGAGAGAGAGAGGAAGAACAGGTGGGAGTATTGAAGGAGTTGCAGTATGAAAGAGAGGAGTTAATGCTAAGAGTATTGAGAGGGTGCAAATGCATTTATGGAGAATTGAAGTTTTATTTCTTTTAGAGAGAGAGTGTGTGTGAGGAGTTAATGCAATCTTGATGTTCAAACTTTCCATCACACACACACTCATTGAGTATGGTTTTGTATGTATGAAGGAAGATAGGATGAGAGATGTAAAGATTTTAAGTGCATCAAGTTTTTACTGGTGTATTGAAGTTATTTATCGAACTAACTTATCTTCATCTCCAGCTGCTACTTTTATTATGCATGTCTACCGTATACGTAATTTCATTATATTTGTGTGGGTATATATGATGAGATCATTAGAGCACATTAATTAATTGTCGTGATAACAAGTCTAAATAGTTACATTTTTCTATCAATGATTCCTATTATTAAATGTTTATACTTCTAGCATATATGGTACATAAAAGAACAATGAAACTTGTTTCTTCGTGTATTTTTAGTTGTGTACATTCATCAACACACACATATATATGCGTAGAAATTAGATCTTTAGCGACGATGGAAGTCGTCACAAAAAAGTTAAAAAGTCAGCCATGGATAGGGTATGGTGATGAGTTCATCGTTGTTGGTGTTGTCGTCGCATTGTCACTAAAGGTAAAAATGTCATCGCAATAGATAGGGTAGGTTTTTGCGTCAACGGCTAAATGATCGTAGCAATATACACCTCTACCAATGTGGACCAAGATTTGATGTTTTAACTACAACACCTTAATCTTTTAATCTTAAGAGTGCTTACAAACCAAATAAAGCAACCAATCAAACCATAACCCTGAGAGTCCTTGTAACAAAACAAAGAAGAAACAAACAGAAACATGAAAAACGCACTTTGGATAGCATGAGGGCAGAAAATTACTAGGAGAAGGAGTGACTTGGAGAAGAAAAAATGAAAGAAAAGAAGTTGAATTTTAGATTTTATTCGTCTGGACCTTAATTGTCACATCTACATGTCGAAGTGATAGTTCTCCACGAAACCATATTGTTCCAGTTTTAATCAACTATTTATGTAATTAAAAAAGCTAAAACATATTGTGTCAACAGGTCGATGCCACAAGCCACATTTAAAAAATAAATTTTATATTTTACGTATCTTTTTAGCTAGAATAAGAAAATTAAAAAAATAAGTCTATTGCGTCGGTATTGTTGATACAAGCAAGACTAATGGTCAATCGAAAATCCCAAACCGTTGGTATCGACTATCAAGAGACTTTTAATCCATTGTAAAATCAGCTACTAATCAAACAATTAGCAGTGTCTAAACAGTGGCCTATACATCAACTTGACGTTAAAAATGTGTTTCTTCATAGGGTATTTGGTTGGCTAGGTAAAGGATTTGGATTATGAGTTAATATAACCAAATCCTTTAGTTATTGGAATCCAAAATCTCATCCCATTGCAAAGGATTTCGGTGGAATCTTTTAAAAAAATATCTAAGTAATCCTAAATAACGACGCTAATTAAAGTTGTCGTCCGCTACCGTCGACTGCCACCAATCGAGTCGATCCTCGCTGCCCGCCACAGTCCACTGCCATCGATGGACGGGCCGCCCATCGAGGTCGACTGCCATCGCCTATCGCACCCACCCATCAATGCGTCGCCTTTTGTTCACCAACACGTTGTCCGCTCGTTGCAATCAACCGTGACTAATCAATGGAACTGGAATTTTTATGTTATAGTTGGATAAATATGTTTTTTTGTATTTTTACATTCAAATTTCATAACAAATTTAAAAACCAAACACATTTTAATTTTCAAAAAAAAAATCCTCTAAATTTCAAATTCAAATTTCATTCTCAATATCAACTATAATGAATTTCACGAACCAAATACTCCTTAATTTTCAAACATGTCTGTAGGAACCTCTGAAGTTAAGAGGCTGATGCAACCAAAAGATACCAAAACAACCAAGTCTTCCAACATGCACTTCGGAACAAAGGTGAACTAGCTTCGGAAGTTTTACACACTCAAGAAAAATGCTAAGTGTAAAATCTTCCGAAGCCAAAGTTCAGAAGAAACTGCTGCGGAAGCTTTACACTGAACTTGAAAAATATTCTAAGTGTAAAGTCTTCCGAAGCCAAAGACTAAACTCTTTCGAAGGTAAAAGAAGAAGTCTTCCGAAGCTCTCAAAGCAAAATCTTCCGAAGCTGTTTAAAGACAAGACTGATTTTCTTCTGAAGAGAGAGAAAATATACCTTTTCCATCAACTTTATCATAAAGCAACATACTTTCTGCTGCATGCTCTGGTAGTTCACCTGCTATCATTAATTGGTGAAACTTCCATACTTTATGATAAAGTAGATAAGGTCTTCGCCTGCAAGTTTCTATTTTTGTTCCTTCTTGGATTTTTGTAATAGGAAAGTCAGTGAGCTATGACTTGTCATAGTCACTAGTCAAAAGGCAATCTGCCTTTTGACTTTAGGCTAATCTTGTTGTCTAGATTAGTCATTTCTAACTGTCTTTTTGCATATTGACGGTTGTAGAATGTAGTATAAAAAGTCTCCGGTTCTTGTATTCAAAATATACTGGTACAACACTTGTAATAGAACTAGAGAAGCAATATACAACTTTCTTGAAAATTTTATCTTGTGTTCTTGCTCTTGCTTTTACTTGTGTTTGTCTTGTATCTTCAGTAAAAGTTCACAGTTCTCTATTTGAATTGTTAAGTGATCTTAATATCCTCCTAAGTGTGTTAACTAAGTGCAAGCTTAAGTACCCTTTAACGATCTTGCACTTGGTATCAGAGCATTCCAGGCTCTTGATTGTAAGATCTCACCATCTTCAAATCCTCTTAGTTACACACATCACTTAACTCTTCAAATGGCAGCTATCTCCAAAGCTGATATGGAAACTGGAATTATGACAAAGTCCCTACTGATCACTCCTGAGGATTTTGACACTTGGTGTCAAAGAATGGAAGGCTTTATCAAGTCTCAAGATTCCAGGATGTGGGAGTCTGTTGTCAATGGACCTCATATACCATGCACCTCTTCAGCTGCTACTGGTGGTGGCATGATACCAAAGGAGAGGGCTGACTTTTCTGATGAAGACTGGAAAAGAATTGATATTGATCAGAAAGCCATGACAGCCCTCCAAACTGCTCTTCCAAACTCCATCTACAGAGGTTTCAAGAAGTGCAAGAACACTAAACAGCTATGGGATGCACTGAAACTGATGTATGAGGGTTCAAATGAAGCCAAGGAAAACAAGAAGGATCTCCTGAAGCAGCAGTTTGAAAATTTCACCTTCAAAACAGGTGAAACCATGACTCAACAATACTTTAGGTATGTTGAGATTATGGATACTCTGGCTGATATTGGGGTAACTATTGAGAACAGGGATATTGTTAGGAAGTTCATGTCCTCTCTTCCAAGACAATGGACACACTACTGTGTGGTCATTAAGAGGACTGAAAACCACAAGACCCTTACTCTCATTGAGTTGTATGGGATACTCAGTGGATACCAGATGGAGATGAATATGCAAAATTCATCTGGTAGCTCCAACACTCACTAGAGTTCAGCCATTCATGTGGTTGAAAGGGATAACAGAGAACCACAGCATCATCTCATCTGCTACTGTGACTTCTCGTGTAATTATTAAGTTGTTATTATCTCTTGTAAAGGCTTGTTTTCGTCATTAATACAAATACGGGGACTCGTTTCAAATTTCTTGTATCTTAAATCTCTCTTGGGTATTTAGATTTTTCTTATAATTTATGTTATTATTAAATACTTAAATTAATAATAATAATAATAATAATAATAATAATAATAATAATAATAATAATAATAATAATATATAATAATAAATAATAATAATAAAGTAATGAAAATAATAACAGAATAATAATAATAATGATAATAAACATAATGGGGTTAATTTTGAAAATAAGTAAAAACAAGATAAGTTTAATTAATTTAAAACTTGTAACTTAAAATAAATAAAACTCCAGGACTAAATTGTAAATTCTCTTTTAAAATGGAAATTAAACTTTAGGTTAACTAGGTAACTTCATAAAGCACAGGGACCAAAATATAAAAATTTAAATCAAACCCAAACACCCCCCCCCCCCCCCCGTTTTTCTGGCCGAGACTCCGGCCAACACTCCAGCGACCCTTTGGACACCGAAATCCATCGATTTTAACCTCGTTTAATTTCCCTTTAGACCCGCACATCAGTTTTGAACACCACAGCAGTTTCAATTCGAGCTTTAATCGACGGTTTCACCTCTCCCGACCGAAACCTCAACTAATTTAAGTCATGGGTATCATCGACTTGAAACGGATGCAATCATGTGTAATCAAGCAATAGTTAATCATCTTAGGGACGTTTCTAACGTATACCCATCTCCAATTTAGTCTGAAACATCCTTATTCATCGAATTAATCCTCTGCGAACTATCAAACCTGCAACCCAACCAAAAACCCACTTTCGAGCATCTAACCCTAAAATTGACAGAGGGCTTTCGATCTTAATCGACATTAGAAGCTTCTGGTACAACGAATTCGGTTGTAATCATCTTTATCTTGTGAAATCAAAGCCACCACCGTCGCGAACCTAGTTCAAACTTGAAATCGGTTATACTACGTCGAATCAGGTAATTGAATACATGTTAGTACTCGATTTTAGATGGGGAACAAAAGCCCCATTGTTAATTTCTGTATCAGCATCGAATTGATGTTCAATTTGTTCGATTTCAGTTTCTAGGGTTCTTATGAATTTGGAGGATTTTGGTGGATTATGTTTTAAATTGATCTTTCTGTTCTTAGACACAAACAGGGCCTTGGCCCGGTGGTTTGTGTGTTAGTTGCTTTAGCAAAGGGCCCGGGTTCGAACCCGTAGCCCTGCCACAATTTTTTAAAGGGTTTTTATAATATTTAAATTTCAGAAAAATATTTAAATATTATTAATAATCATATAAAATCATTTTTTTAACCAGAAAATAAATAAAATCATTTTCTTTTAAATTTTCTTAAAAATTTAATTAAGAAATTTCTATTTATTTTATTTCAAAAATTATAAAAATTGTACAAATACAATTTATTATTAATCGCAAATTGTAATGAGTTCCACTTAATTTATTTTTAATAATTTTAATTAAATAAATTCTTTATTGTTATTGTTACACATTTATTTATTTATATTTTAAGAAAATAAATACATATGTATATATTTAAAATGTACACTAATTGTAATTAATAGAATTGTTATAATCATTTAAATCTACAAAAATATTATTTTATTAAATAGTAAACAATAACCATTTGATAATAAAAGTTTAACTTTTATTAATAGTGATTATCACTAAAATTCTTATCTAATCTTTTAAATACCAAAAACAATAACAAATTATATCTATTTAATAATTTAAAAATCATGGGTTAAATGGTTTATAAATATAACACCATAATTATCATGATTAACTTAACACGACGCTCATTTAGGTTGAACGTTAACGAATCCTTGGCATTATAAACAAGACCTTCTTATTTGACATTCTTATTATCCATGTGAGTTTTCATACCCTTTTTATATATTTTCACACTTTTGGGGTGAAACATGTTGACCTTATTATAAATACACTTGTAAACCCGTTTTGAATCTTGTAATCACTTGTGCAATTCATCTTATTTGTCATGGTTATTTGAACACATGTAATTATCATGTGATGACTCTTGTTATATACAATCATTAACTATTGCTAGCCTAGCCACGTCATAGATCTATGGGCCTGACAAGCCTATTTGGTGCTAAAGCCGAGGTATTGCCGGCTCCTAGTGTCGTATTCTTGAGCACTATGGGAACCAAATACACTTAGCTAATTGTTTAATCTTGTAATGGCTATATTTGTCAAGGTTTGATTGTTACAATTGTTCATCCATCTTTATTTACTTTATTCAATAACCTATGACGTGAATTGCCATCTTTGATATATATCTATGTATGAAAATCTATGGAAACTCACCAACATATTGTTGAAATTATTTTTAACATGTTTCAGAAAATGGTACTGCTTAGGTTGTTATTGAAGGCTTGCTTACATCTAGGATTAGACCTAGATTAAAAATAAAAAAACATTATTATCACATGATGTTGGAAATCTTATGAATTGTTGAATGTTTGAACTTATGTTATTTCTTAAATGTATGTTATGAATCTTGATATTTAATAACATTGTCATTTTTAATTTAGCGTTGTGTGGCATGAATAATCTTAACCCTCACATCTCGACGTTCCGTCGTTAAGGTTGGGGTGTGACAGATTGGTATCAGAGCCTATAACTATAGGGATCTAGGTTATTAGAAATGGTGACCTAGACTATGGTTAACTTAGGGAACCTTATATGAAAACTTTGCCTGATCTTGTAAGTTTTTTTTCTATTTACATGCTACATGATGTTACATGCTACATTATGAACCCCTTATGTGCTATTTGTATTTACTTAGAAATGGTGCTTTAGGATTATGACTTGAACCTTGTATACCTCAACTTCCTAATCCTCTTCATCTACTCTTAAGGTCTACCGCGTCTAGTCTTTTCTAAAACTTATTCTCGACTACGTGTGGAATTCTACGCATCTTATCGAGTGGATAAAATTCCTTAGACGATATGTCTAAATCTTGAAAATCTCATCGAGGTTTTAGTTCTAATAGCCTTAGGGAAGTGGATGACACATAAACACCTGTATTTTGAATTTCCTGGCAAAAGGCCCTCGAGCTAAAGTAAGCATTTCGTATAAATCTCATTACGAGACCTGTTATGCTTACCTGGGGATTTCTGGGATGAGTGCTAAATTATGGTCAATATACACATCTTCCTCAAGGTAATTAGGATTAAGTCACTTCGACGTGTCCATGTTCCTATTGGCTTTGTGTTACCAAATGGAACAATCCGGAATATGTTTATTAAATCTTAAAAAAGTACTCGTTATTATCGAACTCGTTTTACTCCTCAATTCCTATGTTTAAACATTATTATATGTCATGTGCCTCATGTGACTATCGTTATACCTTGATCAATGCGTATATAAATCTCAATACATATTTAAAGGCATTGTGTGCCTAAATCAAATGGTTTTCAAAACTTTAAATTGTTACTTATGGTTTTCAAATCTCCTTAAAGTGTGTCTCATAATTGAATTCATGCAATGCTGTAAAAGTGGGATACCTGTATCTCGGGATGTTTTGTCTAGGCAGGGTATCCATATTAATCCAATTCGACCGATGGATTCGTTTACCCTACCTGGGAATCCATGAGGTGAGTGTCCGCTTATAGGTACGCGTGTCTTCAATAAAGTGGTGGTTGACCTAACACCTTGAGAAAGTCAACGTATTTCCTTTGGTTTGCGAAACGAACGTTTACATTTGGAGCATCTCATTGTTGTTTTGAATTGTTTTTGTTATTGATTTTGTTTTCTAGATTTAAACCATTCAAGCTTTAAAAACCTATCACAATTGATTTGGTTATTCCGAACTGTAACCTTAATCATGGCAAGCATGATTTTTCTCTTGTTAATGTTACATTGAAGTAATTTGAAGTTTTCTGAGTTTCTAACCGATTTTTTTTTAAAGTCGAGCTTGGTAATAATATTGTGTGATAAAATCTTTTATCCGTTTTGCACCGTAGGAAATACAAGAGGTCGCAAGTCAATTCATGACTAAGGACACTCGTATCTCCTAAAGGAAACTATCTCAGCACAACGGGAGTGACTCCCTAACTCTGGTGATGACTTTCCATTTGCTATTATTGTTCTTATGAAATTTCATCATCAAGACAAGAGTGAATTCCTTACCTTGATGACCATTTCTTTCTTCTTGTTCTTATGAATTCGTATTTTACCAATGAAATTACCTCCTTAAAATAGGAGTGAATTTCGTACCTCGATGATGGTTTCCAATTTTTCTATTGGTTGTTTTTATGAAATTTCACCCTCTAGATAGGGGTGATTTCCTTATCTTGAGGACAAATTTCACTCATTTTTCTCTTGGACTCGCATTTCACGAATGAAATGACCTCACCAAAATAGGAGTGAATCTCGTACTTTGGTGACAAATTCAATTCTCGATTGTTTTTCTTATTATCATGAAATTCCATCATCGAGATAGGAGTGAATTCCATACCTTGATGATAATTTCACTCATCCAAGTTTTATGGGTTTTATTTTCTCAAATGAAATGACCTTTTCAAAGTAGGGGTGAATTCTGTACTTTGATGAAAATTTTCATTTTGCTATATTTTGTTTCTATAAAATTTCACCGTTAAGATAGGAGTGATTTTCTTTACCTTAATGGTAAGTTACCTCATCTTATTCTTGTGGATCCTTAACAATGAGTTAGGATCAAGCTCTTGTCTTAGTAGTTAAGAGTCATGTTTTGAGAACTACGCCACCAAGTTAGGAGTGATATCCACACCTTGGTGACCATTCTCATTCTTTGATTTCTATTTCACCAAGGTCTTAAGACTCCTATTGACAAGAAACACGTAGTAACTTGAAGAGTGAACACCGTTAATTGATTTATCAGCGATAGTGTTCCAACCTATCAAGTTAAAGCATGATTCCTGAACTCAAAAGAGGTTCTGGCCACTTTAGATTAATCTTAGTTCCAAAACTAGAACATTTAGATCTTAATCAATTTTTCTCACGTCTTTTTGTTTCAATTGGTCGTTTGATCTAGCTTTATGGAACGTTTTATTTCTTACTTATCGATCTTCATTCGGGTTATCATCAAAACTTAATTGCACGATGATAACACTCCTAAAACAATATTCCTTACAAAATAAAGTCATTATAAATTTATGTTTATGCCTTTCTGATCATACCAATGTTTCGGCTTTATTCATGGGTTTGATGAACCACGTGTGCAAGCCGTACTTGAAAATTTTATTTGTGATGGTCTATATCGACGATGCCCTGAATTATCCAAATTGTTAATCCAATCATGAACGACATCTTCATTTGATCCTTGAATCCTAATAATAAGAAAAAAAAATGCAATTCTTATTGTTTGCGTTACTTCTTGGGTCATCTTTGAATTCCTAATCTTGAAAATCTCCAAGTCTGTATCATGATTGTGACTTACAAGATTCGTTATTACATTCATTCCTGATGCGAATAAAAAGGTTCATGAATTTTCGCAATTAGTATTAATGGTTTGGCATAAAGGAAAAGAAGGCATAGCTTGGTATATGTCCAAGTGCCTCACCTGCTCAAAAGTCAAAGCCAAATATCTGTATTCCTATGAATCGTTTGTTTAACTTGGGGTTTCTATGTGTAAAAGGAAACATTTATCGATGAAGTTCATCATCAATTTGCCTCTTATTTCTTGACATCATAATAACACTTGGTTCATCATTGATAGAATAACTAAACCGGTGAAATTCATATCGATTCTTGAGGAATATCGAGCCGAGAAATTGACTCGTATCTACATCAACAAAATAGTCATCCACCGTGGTGTGTCTTAAAAATATTTGATCGGGATAATATACTTATCTTTCGTTCTAGCCAAACCTTTAAATCGTCTTCAAAAATACAAGACAATCTTAGTACAATTCATCATTCGCTGACCGAAGCGGAAAGAACGATACAATTTTTCCAGATATGCATTGAGCTTGTGTCAGTTTATTTAAGTAGCTATTGGGATTCTCAATTTCCGTTGATCAAACTTTCATACAATTACAGGCCTTTCCATTGGCATCGAGATGTCATTTTGTAAGTTCATTTAAAATGCTTGAGTGTTTTGAGAAGGTGGCGTATAAGCTTAAACTACCCTAAGAACTCAGCATTGTTTATCCAACATTTCATGTGTCAAATCTCAAAAAATTTTCTTGCCAATGATAACTTTCGTATCCTACTGGAGGAGTTCAAATTTGCATGTTCCTTTGGAGGAAATCCAAATTGACGAGTCGTTGCATTTCGTTGAGAAATCTGTCGAGATTATGGACCGAACGTTGAAGAAGACCCGAACAACTACCACGCCAATCGTCAAAGTTCGTTGGGAAAATAAACGTGGAGCCAAGTTCACCTGGGAACGTGAGGATCACATGAGAAAGAAATATCCCTATCTTTTTGTTTAGTCTTATCTTTAATTTCGGGATGAAATTTCTTAAAGTTTGAGAGACTGTGACCTCTCGTGTAATTGTTAAGTTGTTGTTATCTCTTGTAAGAGCTTGTTTCATCATTAATACAAATACGGGGACTCGTTTGAAATTTCTTGTATCTTAAGTTTCTCTTGGGTATTTAGATTTTTCTTATAATTTGTATTATTACTAAATACTTAAATTAATAATAATAATAATAATAATAATAATAATAATAATAATAATAATAATAATAATAATGAATATAATAATAAAATAATAATAATAATAATAATAATAATAATAATAATAATAATAAAATAATGAAAATAATAACATAAATAATAATAATAATGATAATAAGCATAATGGGGTTAATTTTGAAAATAAGTAAAAACAGGATAAGTTTAATTAATTTAAAACTTGTAAATTAAAATAAATAAAACTCCAGGGACTGAACTGTAAATTCTCTTTTAAAATGGAAATTAAACTTTGGGTTAATTAGGTAACTTCATAAAGCACAGGGACCAAAATGTTAAAATTTAAATCAAACCCAAACCCCCCCCCCTCCCCGTTTTCCCGGCCGAGACTCCGGCCAACTCCGACCAACACTCCGGCGACCCTTTAGACACCGAGATCCGTCGATTTTAACCTCGTTTAATCTCCCTTTACACCCGCATAGCAGTTTCAATTCGAGCTTTAATCGACGGTTTCACCTCTCCCGACCGAAACCGCAACTAATTCAAGTCATGGGTATCATCGACTTGAAACGGATGCAATCATGTGTAATCAAGCAATAGTTAATCATCTTAGGGACGTTTCTAACGTATACCCATCTCCAATTTAGTCTGAAACATCCTTATTCATCGAATTAATCCTCTGCGAACTACCGAACCTGCAACCCAACCAAAAACCCACTTTCGAGCATCTAACACTAAAATTGACAGAGGGCTTTCGATCTTAATCGACATTAGAAGCTTCTGGTACAACGAATTCGGTTGTAATCATCTTTATCTTATGAAATCAAAGCCACCACCATCGCGAACCTAGTTCAAACTTGAAATCGGTTATATTACGTCGAATCAAGTAATTGAATACATGTTAGTACTTGGTTTTAGATGCGGAACAAAAGCCCCATGGTTAATTTCTGTATCAGCATCGAATTGATGTTCAATTGGTTCGATTTCAGTTTCTAGGGTTCTTATGAATTTGAGAGATTTTGGTGGATTTTGTTTTAAATTGATCTTTCTGTTCTTAGACACAAACAGGGCCTTGGCCCGGCGGTTTGTGTGTTAGTTGCTTTAGCAAAGGGTTCGGGTTCGAACCCGTAGCCCTGCCACAATTTTTTAAAGGGTTTTTATAATATTTAAATTTCAGAAAAATATTTAAATATTATTAATAATCATATAAAATTATTTTTTTTTTAACCAGAAAATAAATAAAATCATTTTCTTTTAAATTTTCTTAAAAATTTAATTAAGAAATTTCTATTTATTTTATTTCAAAAATTATAAAAATTGTACAAAATACAATTTATTATTAATCGCAAATTATAATGAGTTCCACTTAATTTATTTTTAATAACTTCAATTAAATAAATTCTTTATTATTATTGTTACACATTTATTTATTTATATTTTAAGAAAATAAATACATATGTACATATTTAAAATGTACATTTATTGTAATTAATAGAATTGTTATAATCATTTAAATCTACAAAATTACTATTTTATTAAATAGTAAACAATAACCATTTGATAATAAAAGTTTAACTTTTATTAATAGTGATTATCACTAAAATTATTATCTAATCTTTTAAATACCAAAAATAATAACAAATTATATCTATTTAATAATTTAAAAATCATGGGTTAAATGGTTTATAAATATAACACCATAATTATCATGATTAACTTAACACGACGCTCATTTAGGTTGAACGTTAACGAATCCTCGGCATTATAAACAAGACCTTCTTATTTGACATCCTTATTATCCAGGTGAGTTTTCATACCCTTTTTATATATTTTCACACTTTTGGGGTGAAACATGTTGACCTTATTATAAATACACTTGTAAACCCATTTTGAATCTTGTAATCACTTGTGCAATTCATCTTATTTGTCATGGTTATTTGAACACATGTAATTATCATGTGATGACTCTTGTTATATACAATCATTAACTATTGCTAGCCTAGCCACGTCATAGATCTATGGGCCTGACAAGCCTATTTGGTGCTAAAGCCGAGGTATTGCCGGCTCCTAGTGTCGTATTCTTGAGCACTATGGGAACCAAATACACTTAGCTAATCGTTTAATCTTGTAATGGCCATATTTTTCAAGGTTTAATTGTTACAATTGTTCATCCATCTTTATTTACTTTATTCAATAACCTATGACGTGAATTGTCATCTTTGATATATATCTATGTATGAAAATCTATGTAAACTCACCAATATATTGTTGACATTATTTTTAACATGTTTCAGGAAATGGTACTGTTTAGCTTGTTATTGAAGGCTTGCTTACATCTAGGATTGGACCTAGATTAAAAATAAAAAGACATTATTATCACATGATGTTGGAAATCTTATGAATTGTTGAATGTTTGAACTTATGTTATTTCTTAAATGTATGTTATGAATCTTGATATTTAATAACATTGTCATTTTTAATTTAGCGTTATGTTGCATGAACAATATTAATGCTCACATCTCGACATTCCGCCGTTAAGGTTCGGGTGTGACAGCTACCGTGAAACCTCACAAAAGGGTCCTTTCATCACCTTCCAAGAGACACCCAGAGAGAGCTACATCCAAGGAAGTCTCTTCCAAGAGACAAGTTCTTCTCAAGCTTTTGTCTCTACTGATGAAAGTTCAGGCAACTTTCTTTTCACTCTTGAAGACCTGGACTGTATCCATCCAGATGATCTGGAGTACATGGAGATAGTCCAGCAAATGGCTCTTCTCACTCACAGAGCCCAGAAGTTCTATAAGAGGACTGGGAGAAGGTTTCCTAGCAATGCTGCCAGTGGCAAGTTTAGGCTGGACAAGAGCAAAGTCAAGTGTTACAACTATAACCAGATGGGACACTTTGCTAGAGAATGTAAGGCACCTAAGTCAAATGGTGGCCAAGCTTCATCTAGGCCTAACTACACTGAAGGAGGGCACCAGAATTAGAAGCCAAGAAAGCAAGCTGCAGTTGCTGTTGAAGAAGGAGGCTTTGACTGGAGCTTTCAAGCTGAAGATGCATCTCCAAACCAAGCACTCATGGCTGATCATGATGAAGCCAAGGTACTTGAACATCTTTGCTCTCCTGAATGTATTGCTAAAGTAAATAGATACAGGTCCTATAACTTGGAAATGAGATCTGATATTGAGTCTTTAAATATTTTAAAAGCTGATTTTAAAAGAGCTGAAAATGACTATAAACTTAAGATAGAAGATCTAGAGAAAACAGTTTCAACTCTTAAACATGAGCAAACAAACTACAGGACTCAAATTAAAGATCTCATTACCAAGTTGACTGAATGCCAGGCTGAGTTTGTGATCAGCAAAGCCAGGGCAGAAAAATGTGTTCTTGAAGAAGAGACCCTCAAGAACATGATATCCTCATCTTTGCATGCAAAAATGTGTTATCAGAATAAGCAGGGACTGGGATCTAGTGAGATAGCTCCTCCACACACTCTACTATCAGTCAGATCTCCTAGGTGTGGAACTGGTTAAGATGAGCTGCCATCCATAGACCCAGTGATGAAGAGAATGAAGACGAGAAGGTGAGGGATGACTCTGAGATGAGTGAAGAGAGTCAATCCAAAAAAGGGTCACCATGCTCCTAAGGAGGAAAAAGAAGCTGGTTTAAGCAAAACCAAGAGAAAGAACTTGATCAGAAGAGCAAAGAGAAGATCCAGAAAAGCTCAAGAGATCAAGACCACCTTTGATCCCAAACAGAAACAAGTATTTATCTCTGTAGGGTTCAAGGTGATGAAAGCTGAAGATTCTATCAAGAATTCTAGTACCAAGAGTTCTACTTCAGCGTCAACTCACTCCAGCAACAACAAGAAGACTGATCAGCTGTGTGTCACTGCTACACAACCTGAACCATCTATTTCAAAGAGCAAGCTTCACCCTAAGAAACCTGTTGCATCATCTAAAAAGGTGGAGAAAGAAGAGGAAAGTGTTCAAGCTCAGTCTTCTTTGGGAAAGAAGACTCTCAGAAGGAAAGAATTGGATTGTGTTATGTGTGGTAGTACTTCACATTTGGCTAAGGATTGTCAATACAATCCCAAGAGTACTATCCACATGATCAAGAAGAAAACTTTTGAGAAGAACAAGAAGAAACAAACAGCTTCGGAAGGAAAATCTGTTTCCTTCGGAAGCTCCAAAATGAAGAAGAATGCAAGTAGGAAATTGACTTCGGAAGAAAAGTTGGTCTCGGAAGAAAGGAATGCTTCCGAAGCACTGAAGCTTGATGCAGTGAAAGCAAGATCTTCCGAAGGATCTGTCTCCAAAGCTTCCGAAGCTACAAAAGCTTCCGAAGTAGTGAAGGTCAAGCCCAATCTTCCAAAGGTGGTGTGGAAGATGAAGGAAGACCTTAAGACTGAAAGCTCCTCTTCAGCAACAGCAAATGATCCTTAAAGCCTGAACATAGGATCACTTACTGTTTTATTGCCTTCATCTGAACTTTATAAGCCCAAGACCAATGAGGCTTGGGTTTCCAAATGTAACTAAATCATCTCTTTTGTGCAGGGACAGCCAAAGGCAAGCAGAAATATGTGGATAATTGATAGTGGCTGCTCCAGGCACATGATAGGCAATGAGTCCCTACTTTAAAACTTTGAAAGAATTAATGGAGGACCAGTTGCTTTTGGAGGAGATGTAGGAGGTTACATCACTGGTAGGGGCATGGTCTCAAATGGTAAGCTTAGTATTGAGAAGGTAAACTTTGTCAAGGAGCTTGGATACAATCTTTTGAGTGTGTCCCAATTTTGTGACCAAAAACATCACATGCTCTTTACTGAGCATGAGTGCATTGTTCTCAAGCCTGGGGTTGACATTCCTCAAGAGCATATTTTGCTCAGAGCCCCCAGGAAAGGGAACATGTACAAGGGTATTTCAAGACAATGCAGTGCTCCTAGGACTCCTCAGCAAAATGGTGTTGCTGAAAGAAGAAACAGGACACTTATTAAAACTGCAAGAACCATGTTGTCAGACTCTAAACTACCTATCACCTTCTGGGCAGAGGCTGTCAACACAGCCTGTTATGTGTAGAACAGAGTTTTGGTAGTTAAGACACATGGTAAGACTCCTTATGAACTGTGGCACAAAAGAAGACCATTCATTGGTTTTCTAAGAACATTTGGATGTCCTTTCACCATCTTGAATACCAAAGATCAAATAGCCAAGTTTGCTGAGAAATCAGATGATGGATACTTTGTTGGGTACTCTTCTCAAGCTAAGGCTTATAGAGTATACAATCTCAGAACTAGAATCATTGAGGAGTCAGCCAATATGACTTTCAATGAGCACACACCCTGTGTAAAAGGTACTGGTCCGGATTGGCTGTTTGATCTTGACTTAGTTACCAACTGTTTTAACAAATCTTGTGAGAATGTTTCAGGATCTACAGATAACAGGTCAACAGAAGATCCTGATCCAAGATTTGAGCTGAGAAGACCAAACAAGAAGACTACTTCAGCTCCAGTGGTGACTAACCCTGCAATTGAAGCTCCCATCAATACTAGCATGACAAATATTGTTGATTCAAATGAACTGCCTTCAAATTCCAGCTCAGAGGCTCAGAATTCAGGAGAAGGAACTTCAAATGCAGGAGGAGGAACTGGAGGTGGTGACAGTGCTCAAGAATTTCTTGATACTGAAAATCACTCCATTGAAGACAACATGAATGATGTCACACACTCATTGGATCAAGTCTCTCTTGATAAGTGTGCTGATGTGGTGGGAGACACCTTATTGCCAGATCAGAATTTCTCAAATTTAGATCTGTCTAACCAACTTGTTGTGATCCCTCAACTTTGGATCCACAAGTCACATCCCTTCATAAACATCATTGGAAATGTTGACTCAGGGGTAAGAACAAGAGGACAGCTCATGCCAGCCATGTTTGTCTACATTCTTGTTTCTTATCCCAGATAGAGCTGAAGAAGGTTGATGAGGCTTTGAAGGATGGAAGCTGGATTGAAGCTATGCAAGATGAGCTGCTTTAAATCAGAAGACAGAAGGTTTGGAACTTATGTCCTCTTCCTCAAGGGAAGAGTGTCATAGGAACCAAATAGGTATTCAAGAACAAGAAAGATAATAGAGGGATCATCATCAAGAACAAGGCTAGATTGGTTGTCCAAGGATACACTCAAGAAGAAGGAATTGATTACACTGATGTCTTTGCTCCAGTTGCAAGACTTGAAGCTGTAAGAATATTTCTGGCTTATGCTGCATTTCAAGGTCTACCAGCTTGATGTGAAGTGTGATTTTCTCTATGGGCTAATTGATGAAGAAGTTTATATTAAACAACCACCTGGCTTTGCAAACCCAGATCATCCTGATTATGTCTGCAAGCTTGATAAAGCCTTTATGGACTGCATCAGGCTCCAAGAAAGTGGTATGAGACACTATCAACATACCTCTGTCGGTATGGATACAAAAGAGGTACTATTGATGGGACTCTCTTCATCAAAGAAATGGGAAATGACACATTGCTAGTTCAGATATATATGGATGACATCATCTTTGGTTCAACTAATCCAAAGCTCTACAAAGACTTTAAGATGCTGATGAAGAATAGATTTGAAATGAGTGCCATGGGGGAACTTAATTTCTTTCTAGGAATTCAAGTGAAGCAGGTTGAAGATTCAAGATGACTGACTGTAAGGTTGTAAAGGCACCCATAGCCAAAAACCACTCCCTTGGTCCTGATCTTGAGGGGGAGTGTGTTGATGAACATCTCTACAGGGCTATGATTGGGTCATTTATGTATCTTACTGCTAGCAGGCCTGATTCATGTTTGCCATATGCATATGTGCAAGATATCAAGCCAACCCCAAGATGTCACACCTAATCACTGTCAAAAGGATACTTAGATATCTCAAAGGTGCTCCAAATCTAGGCCTTTGGTATCCAAAGAATTTAGACTTCAATATGTATGCTTATACAGATAGTGATTATGGTGGCTGCAACATGACTGCAAAGTCCACATCTGGGGGTGTCAGTTCCTAGGTGGAAGGATAGTCTCTTGGCAATGCAAAAAGCAATCATGTGTGTCTGCATCAACTGTTAAAGCTGAATACATCGCTACTGCCAGCTGATGTGCTCAAGTGCTTTGGATTCAGAATCAGATGCTAGACTATGGGTTTAATTTCAAAGAGACTCTCATCCACATAGACAACAACAGTGCCATCTCTATTATAAAGAATCCTACGCAGCACTCAAGGACCAAACACATCAACATCAGGTATCATCTGATTAGGGATAATATTGAAAAGGGATTGATAAAACTAATCAAAGTTAACACAAATGAACAATATGCTGATCTGTTCACAAAAGCGTTTGATGAACAGAGATTTAAATATCTTATATCAGCTATTGGGATGATTAACTTTGAGTAGATTTTCTTCATAGCTTAATCAATATTATTTCTTAAAATTGTGTGTCCTAGGTTGTCTATGAGATCACTTCATGAGCCCAGTTCTCTTTGGAAGAAAAACGAACTTTTAAAATGATATCTCTTAGAATGATGAAAATTTACCTTCGGAAGAAGCAAAAGTTGCCTTCGGAAGAAATTTATGTCTAAATCGTTTAAACAGCTTATCTGAGATTTACCTTAGGAATAAATTCTTGAAGTATCTTCCGAAGCTTAAATTTTTGTATAAGTACTTAAATGCATTTTAGGAACAAATTTCTTCCGAAAGCAATTTTGTCTCGGAAGACTCATTTATTTTTCCAAAGCCAAAATTTTCAAAACTCCTTGAAATATCTTTCGAAGCAAAATTGTTTTCGGAAGCTTTGATTGCAAAGCTTCCGAAACCAAAAATGCCTTCGGAAGCTTTTTCTACTTTCAAGAAAACTAACTTTATGGGCTCCTTTTTCAGAAGTAGGACCCACTTGCGGATTTCAAAGTTTATATTTTTGTCATAACTTTGTCTCAAATCCAGAGTATATCTTTCCAAACGGTTCTATTTCATCTCACTTCTCTCATTGTTCCTTAACCTAAAATTACCCCCAAATTTCATCTTCTTCTTCTTTCCTTCACTACAAAGCTTCTTCAAATGGCCAATCTTGATAGTCGTAACGACCCTGATTTCACCATGCACCTACACAGGCAACACAATCAAGTTGCTCTGTTAAACTCTGAGAAGGATCCAAGCTTCTCAGACGTGTGTAGGTATCTTTCTTTGTCTCACTACTTCACCTCCCTTACAATCGATCCTCCTCTCTATGAGGATCAGTTGCTTAAGTTCTGGCGGACCTGTCAAGAGGTCACCATGGACGGAAGAAGGCACTGTCTGCCACAGTGCAGGGGAGGATGGTTTTCATCACTCCAGCCATTATAAAAACCCATTTGTAGCTGGATGATGAAGCAAGTGAGCTGTCCTTTCCATGTCATCATACATAGTCTATCCAACAAACTTGGAGGATGGGACCAGATGGGCTACGAAGGTGACTTTTCGTTCAAGATCTTCAGGAAGGGGAAGGTCTCATTCCAATGGAAATACCTCCTCCATGTCATCATACATAGTCTATCCAACAAACATGGAGGATGGGACCAGATTCCAGAAGACCTCTCCTTCATTGTCCATAGGATGGTTCAAGGGGTCAAATTCAGGTACTCTCAGTTTGTATTTACAAATTTACTTGCGAATTTGGATTCCTTAGAATATTACATGTTCCCCCGGTATGTCCAACACATTCTCAACTGTGAATTGGGACCACAGTTGAGGGGAACAGGTAATGTTCTTAAACTTGCACATATGAGGCCCGACATTTTCAAGATATTGAAAAAGCCAACTGTTGGGTTCTTAGGGGTAGAAACAGCCCTTGTCCCGAAAATCTTTGAGCTCATTGCTCAGGGTGACATCCTACCATCCCCAGCTAGTGATGAACCAACACCCTCTACTTCTCACCCACCTCAAATACAACCTACCATCAAAATCACCTACCAAAGAAAATCCAAGCGAACCCCTGCACTTGCTACTGAGCATGTGCAGGCCCCCATATCACAACCCATACAGGAGGAAGTGGAATCTCAAGCTCCCACTTCCCCTGAGGAGCAAACCACTCCCATCTTTCAAACAATCAGTGCTGAGGTTCCTCATGCTCAGTCTGATGAGCTCATAATTCCACAAACAACCTTAAGCCATCCCTCTGAGTCTCAACACTCTAGTGATCAACCTTCAGGGGAAAGCTACCATCCCCAGCCTCTTGATCTCAGCCGCCCCATAACCATCCTTGACTTCTACTCTGATGAAGATTTGGGTTTCAGTGAGTATCATGACTCTCCCCACTCTACCCATACTCAAGGGGAGATGAGTACTCCTGCTTCACCCCTGTCTAGCCCACATCAGACACCCCAAACTGAGGTGGATCTTCCTGTGATTGTCCAGGAGATCCATGTGGAAGAGGCTCTCACTGTTGCTAGTGATTACATCTTTAAGACCTCAACCATGGCAACCCAGCCTCTTGACACTGTCATTGGGCAGGGGAAATCCAGCAGCCAAGAACCCTATGCTGGTGGTGAAGGAGCATACCTCGGTTCACCTCCTTCAACCCCCAATGATTCTTCAACTGAAGATGAGGGGAGTCTGAAACTCAGGGTGCACCAACTCGAAGACATCTGCACCCAACTGGTTTCACAGATAGCTCACCTTGAATCACAGGTGACTATCTTGCAAAGGAGGGTCCATGACCAGCAACTTGAGATCACCGATCTCAAGGGCTAGTTAACTGAGAGACCTATAGGACAAACTCATCCAGGTCCACAAGAACCTGTGGATGTTATAGATCACTTCCCTAGCTCACCTATGCATGAGGGTGATGCTACCAAAAAGGGGGAGGAAGTTCTGATAGCCACAAAACCTGGGAGTTCTTCCTCAAGTATGGACATACAGGACTCACCATCCTATCTTACAGTTGTCCATGCTCAGCAACCTCCTCTAGACAGTGATCTGGAACTACTCATTCAATAACTGTTTGAGGAGGGAGTACCAAAAGCAATGTCTGCCCCATCTGAGAACCCAATCTGGGGTTGGGGGTATGACAGTGATAGGAAAGATCTTATGATCTATAGAGCTCAGGGTCAACAAGAAATTCTCAACATCTCCACCCTGAGTTTCTATGAGAGTATAAACTTGGTAGATCTGGAACTTGTCAACCCAAGCAATAACAGACAAGCTGTCAGATTAGCCAATCAAATTCAAGACTGGGTGCTGGCATAATTCAAAAGGAGAACTGCATCATATAGACAGAGGCTAGCAGTTGAAGCCTTTGGTTAAATGGATGTTGAGGTAGACCCCAAGATTAGTTTCGAAGGGAAAGCCTTGACTGAAGGCCCAGAGGCTGAGACTGTGAACCTTGAGACAAGATCTCCTCCAGCACCCCATACCCTCAGTGAGGCACCAGCTGGTGATGGTGCTTCACAACCTCTCTCTGGCCAGAGCTTGACTGCTGAATCAAGCAATGAAGGCCAAAGCTCTCCTCAGACTGAGTCATCAAGATCTATAATTGACAAAGGCAAAAAGAAGATGACTCCTGAAGAGATTGAAGAAGAAAAGAGAGAGAGGAAGAGGAAGCTGAGGGGAGAGAGTTTAAGTGGTTCCCCAGGATTCATGCAAGCTGCAATTCTGACTCCAAACACTCAAGAAGATGAATTAAGGGCAGCTAGGCTCAACTATCTGGGGACCAGGAACTACAACATAGATGAACTCATCTCTCTCCCCTTAGAGGAGTTAAATGAACTGGCTGACATTGAATTGTCAAAGGAGAGGAAGGAAGCAAAGGATACAGCCTTGACCATCAAACACAAGGAAGAAATATGGAGAAAAAGGCTTTACAAGAACATTCCTATCCTCTCCCCAGTTTAAGAAAGTCCTGAGTCAGAGACTGTGGCTGCTGAACAACCTCAGGTAGTTGATGAAGAAGAAAGATTAAAATGATCAACTACCTGAGTGCCACAGGTCTCTATCAGGCACCTGAACTCCTTCTCTTGCCTTATGAATATATATTATTTGAATACAATAAGCAGCCGGAAGAGCAAGCCAAGAAAGAAAGGCAAGCTGCAAAGAAGAGGTAAAGGGAAGAAGCTGCAAAATCAAGAGCCATCATCCAGAAAAGACAAAAAAAGTCTGCAGAGAGGCAGAGGATGATGAGCTTCTTGAAGCTGTATGGGTTCTCCGGAAGGAAGCTTGGTCCTATGTCTCTATCCACAATGGATGAGCACATAAGGGTGATCAAGTAGAAGATAAAAAAGGGAGAGCCTGTGGACCTTCATTTATTATCAAGTCAAGCTCAACCTAAATTTGAGGTAAAGGTGGAACCTATAGAGACAACTCCTATCCTTTTGAAATTGGGAGAGAGGAGATCCCAATGAGAGGGAATCCACTGAAGAACCTGGTACTGAAGACCAACCCTCTCAGTTAAAATCATCACGGAGGAAAAAGATGATGGCCAAAAGAAGATCATCTTCAAAGAAGAAAAGAAGAAAGGCATCATCTTCCCAACCTCAGGATGAGTCAGAACATCCTGAGGAAGTGCATGAAGAGGACTCTCAACCAACTCCTATCATAGTAGAGCCTCTCTCTGTTGGAAGACAAATTCTGTCATGGACATTTGCTGAAGATCCAGACAGATGGTATGTCACTAGAGATCAGGGAGAACAACATGTCTACTTCACAAGTGACATGCTTGAACTCCCTCTGCATGATCTTTATGACATGAGAAGGTACTTCATGAGTCTGAAGAATCCAGATCTACTGATGAAGAAAGGAATTCTGAAGATCCTCATGTGGACTATCCCAGTATGAAGAACCTCTCTGTTTTGGTAGCATCAGCCTAAGGGGAGTTTGTAGGAACCTCTGAAGTTAAGAGGCTGATGCAACCAAAAGATACCAAAACAACCAAGTCTTCCAACATGCACTTCGAAACAAAGGTGAACTAGCTTCGAAAGTTTTACACACTTAAGAAAAATGCTAAGTGTAAAATCTTCCGAAACCAAAGTTCAGAAGAAACTGCTGCGGAAGCTTTACACTGAACTTGGAAAATATTCTAAGTGTAAAGTCTTCTGAAGCCAAAGACTAAACTCTTCCGAAGGTAAAAGATAAAGTCTTCTGAAGCTCTCAAGACAAAGTCTTCCGAAGCTGTTTAAAGTCAAGACTGATTTTCTGCTGAAGAGAGAGAAAATATACCTTTTCCATCAACCTTATCATAAAGTAACTTACTTTTCACTGCATGCTCTGGTAGTTCACCTGCTATCACTAGTTGGTGAAACTTCCATACTTTATGATAAAGTAGATAAGGTTTTCGCCTGTAAGTTTCTGTTTTTGTTCCTTCTTGGCTTTTTGTAATAGGAAAGTCAGTGAGCTATGGCTTGTCATAGTCACTAGTCAAAAGGCAATCTGCCTTTTGACTTTAGGCTGATCTTGTTGTCTAGATTAGTCACTTCCAACTGTCTTTTTGCATATTGACGGTTGTAGGATGTAGTTAAGTAGTCTCCGGTTCTTGTATTCAAAATATACTGGTACAACACTTGTAATAGAACTAGAGAAGCAATATACAACTTTCTTGAAAATTTTATCTTGTGTTCTTGCTCTTGCTTTTACTTGTGTTTCTCTTGTATCTTCAGTAAAAGTTCACAGTTCCCTATTTGAATTGTTAAGTGATCTTAAGATCCTCTTGAGTGTGTTAACTAAGTGCAAGCTTAAGTACCCTTTAACGGCCCTGCAATGTCTAAGCTCAATCCCTTTTGAAAACCGTATTCACCTTTGATGGATCCACTTGAAACCCTCCAACATTATTTATTTAGCTAAATTGTCAAAGTTCCAATAGCCTAAGTCTAAGAATCAGAAGGTTTAATATAACATCTTCATCGGAAAGGTTTGTGAAAAGTGATAACAAAAAGATATAACCACAAATTCATAATGAACATACTTTGTAATGTTGTTTTATCTAATATCTTCTTCCACCCTTAATTAGCATTAACTTGACTCACTGGATCATTAATAACAGGATACCTGTAGCAACTGATCAAACAAATCATCAATTTAGATTATATGTAACTACTTTAACGGTCACCTTATTCATTTCAAGGTACTTTGGATAGTATCATCCTTCTTTTACACTAATAAAACAGGTGGAAATCATGGCAGATTACATGAAGATATGAACATTTAAAAGTCTTGTAATTAGTTCTCTAGTTCTTGTATTTTGTGAACTTATCATTTGTTAACATCGTATACGGATATTCATTTGGTCTTGATGTTTATAAGTTGAGCTTACATACCATTGTGAGGTGTAAGACCTCGATGTGAGATTCATAGTTCTCAATGGGATTTTCACCATTCAGTCTTTCAAGTGATGTCCTAGACTTTATTATGAATTGAAGGTCAATCTTTAATCTACCTTATGACGCACTATATTTTACATCAAATAACACATCTCATTCATCCATCCACTGTGTATCATGTAGAGTTATGTACCGAGCTTGTCTTAATAACAAAATTCTACCAATCAACTCAAGTTAATAAGCATGCATTACCATGTATACGCATAATAGCATGCAAAATCAATTCTCCATTTTTATCCTTAATTGCACAATTAACATTATTTTAAACCTTTAGGAAGTTTTGATTACTCACCATTACTTCTAGAGTCTTTAAGTTTATTGTTTCTCTCCATTGGTCAGTTGACTTCCTCGAGTCAACCAAATAACAGATAATACTAGGTGTTTCATTTGTTGACTCGATCAACCAACTTTATGTATTTTTGTTCAACTATAAACATCCATTAAACCATATTTCAATATTAAGAATTGAAAAGTCCAACGTTATTCTCTACAGAAAATTCTAAGTTTTGCTGCATATCTGAGAGGGTCCGAAACACCGCGAATGGGACTTCTTTTCCATTCTGTTGGAAAAAAAGATTATCATCTCCTCTTGAATTGGATGAGTTAAGGCAGCTTACATCTTTATTGTCGCTTGCAATGTGTTCCAGTGATGAGGATCAATGGACATGGTCGCTTGACTCATCCGGTAGCTTCTCTATGGCAAGTTTAAAGAATTAAATTCAGGATCTTAAATATGTAAAGCCAAGTTTTAAACTTGATTGGGTTAATTAGGTTCCAAAAATAGTCAATTGCTTGGCAAGGAGAGAGGAAATGAAACGCATTCCTACGTTAAGTTGAATGGCTGAAAGAAATGTTAATGTTGTAACAACTAATTGTGTTTTTGTGGGGAATGCGTGTAAACAACAATACATGTCTTTGCGAGATGCAGGATGGCTTTATCACTTTGGGACCTTACTGTAAAATGGTGTTGTATCCCCCACTTTTATGTTTTTGATGTTAGGGGTGAATTCACAAGCATATCCCAAGCTCAACGGAAAAGAGAAATGCAGTCCACTCTATTATTTTAACGATCATTTGGCGCTTATGAAAATCCAGAAATGATGCTCTGTTTAACCAAAAACCACTATCATTAGTTAGAATTTTTGAAGATGTGATGTCCATAAGTTATTTATGGATTAACAATCGCTCAAGGAAATGCAAAGTGATATGGGAACAATAGTGTGCTTTTGATATATGTAATACAGATGATTGATTTATTGTAATAGTAATCTATTGATGATTGTAACTTGGTCTAGCTCCCGGCTACTACCTTATTTAATAATGTTTTTGTTGGTTGTTCAAAAAAAATTTTGAAACACTTTAACCATTGACCTAATATTTCAACTCGTATGACCCCTTTGATGTAATTAATACCGGCAAAATTAATATTTTATCACTTTCAACTACACCTTTAACACTCTAACCATATTAAGTGAGTACTATTGATCATTTAAAACCAACCTTTTACAATTAGACTAGCCAATACATCGGTTTTAATAAAACACTATTGAATCTAGATGCTCACGTAACAACATATAACAGTGTTGTCACTAACTTGTGATCCTAAAGGTCACACAACGAACAACAATAAGTAATTAATATGTTTAAAAGAGTTCTAACATATTAACATGAATTAGTGTTGTGCATATAAATATTTATAAAAAGACTTGATTAAAACTAGTTATATTAATAGATTTATATTAACCTTGGAGATAATTTTTGTTCGGATTGGATTAGGATAAGAAACTTAAAACCCATGTTTGGGGATTATAAACAGGGTGCTTGGGATCTCATAATGATCTACCATTATCAAAAGTTGCAATCCCTAGCACACCCACACACCTAATTGGTCGCCCCCTCCTCTGTCCTTTTCTTTAGTCGGGGACGCAAAGGAGAACCGAGACCAAATCCGTATCGACTTTTGGTGGTGATTGCATACCAAACACAATTTGGGTTTCGTGGTTAATTTTGGCTTTTGAGCTAGCACGTCTATTTATTATTTTGTTTTGCGGTGATGAACGAGGTATAAGGTAAAAGTTTCTAACTTTTGATTGTGCTTTGTTTTGGTCCCATTATTCTCGCAACTGGACTCCTAGTTATCGTTCTTAATAAGTTCAAGGACATTGCGTATATCCTTTTCCGCTACAAAATTATTTTAATAAGCACAACGATACACCAATTTCACCAAAATCCACCATTTTCATACTTTGATCAAAGCTCTTGATCTAAACAAGTTTCTAAGTCATTTTAGTCGATTCTCATCAATAACTTGTGATAATAAACATATGTTTTTTTCAAAATTACCATATAGGTCAATATTAGGTCAATTCCATTAAAGAAATCCAATACCCAATTCTTGACCGATTTCCATACTCATCATCTATGAGTTCTAAGAATTTTATACGTCACTAATGATGTTACTAATTGATGCCACTATTACACAAATTTTCAAGAAATTAGTTAAATTGTTCAAAACTCTTACTAGAGACACCATCTCGCCTACTCTTTAATTTCATCCTAATATTGGATTTAGTGTACCCTAATAAGCTCATCATGTGTGATGATAACCTATTAGACTAAAACAAACAACCATCATAAGGTGGTATAGTGGTAATGCGTTTGAAAGTTCTCTTAAGATATTCCTTGAATAAACATCTTGGATGTTCAGTGTCGTTGAAAAAATATACAAAAACAACTATTGATTTTTTGTATAATATTAAGGATCGTTGATTCTTCTTCAGGTGTGAACAAACCTCAATATTCAAGTTATGATTTTAAATTGGGAACCAAATTAACTTAATTAAACTTATATCCAGATTTTGAGGAGTTATCAATTGCCACATATGGCCCCTTAAGTTTGCTTCCATTGAACTTTAGTTACCAATATATGTATATACGTTATTGGCCCAAAATTTATCAAGTTTTAATATTTTCGTCCAATTTCAATGATAATCGGAATGGGCATATGTAAGATAGCCTATATAGGAAAAATAAAATGTAGATAAAGATGATAATATGCAGAGAAAAAAGATGAGATGATTGTTAAAACGATAGGTGCATCTATAGGACGGAATTCTTATTTTAGTCATGTCCGATTTCATAACCTAAAATTATAACAAAATGAACGCATAAAAGAGATCATTTGAATAATGTTTCGGTATAATATGTTTTACTTGTAGAGATGGGCATAAAACCCGGGTACGGACCCGACCTGGCATAGGGTGTACCCGGTTTGGACCCGAAAAAAACCGGAGGGTTGGAATCGGGTTTAGTTTTATAGATTTTTCCCGAACCCGCCCCGCCCCGATTGTACCCGGGTCCAACCCGGTTTTACCTTTTTTTTGCTTTTTTAAAAATTTAGCCGTTTTTAACGGCTATATAGCCGTTAGAAGATTTTTTTGACCGTTTTTTGTCATTTTTGCCCCATAAGTTAGTATAAATAGGTGTGGATTGATATAGTTGAGTACCCAAGTACCAAACGCAAAAACATACGCAAAATATGCAAAAAATAATCTCGTTTTACATTTTCACTCTCTCATTTTAAAGGATCACTTAGACGCGATGGATCGTATACAAGACCAAACAAGCCTGGAAGACGAAATTATACTCGAAGCTAAAGTATACGATGAAAAGATAGAAGAAGAAGTATCTTCTAGCATATCCGATGAATAATTAGCATTCGCTCAAACATCTCGTAAAAAATAAACATTAGACGATAACTTAAATAAAAGTTTTATGTTATTTTTTATTGATTCATTTTATGTATTTTTAAGTTGTTTTAATATTGTTATAGAAATACATGACGATTAATCCGATTTTTTTTTCAAAAATAATAAATGATGAATAATAATAATAACAATAATAATAATAATAATAATAATAATAATAATAATAATAATAATAATAATAATAATAATAATAATAATAATAATATAATAATAATAATAATAATAATAATAATAATAGTGATGATGATAATGATGATAATAATGATAATAATGATAATAATGATAATAATAATAATAATAATAATAATAATAATAATAATAATAATAATAATAATTTATATTAATAATAATAATAATAATAAAAACCCCGATTGTACCCGGTTTTGGACCCGACCCTACCCTAAACCGGATATATCGGGTGAGGTTTGGATGAATGTGAACCCGACCCGGGTTTGTACTCGGATTTACCAACACCCGGGTATAAAAAAACCCGGTTTGTACTCGGGTCCGGGTACGACCCAAAACCCGGTTCGTGCACCTCTATTTACTTGTACACTTGTTTTTGAAATCTCGATGTCTACTTTCGGGCTAGTAAAGATGATTAGGGATGTTGTTGGGAGGTTAGAGATTTTGTAACACGACTTGTGAAATTTAATTCACTCGTGCCTTGACTTTCATTTGTAGTGAGTTTTTCTTATAAGCTGTTCGGTAGGATTTTAATAGTCATTAAGATGTTATCTATTAATTATTCATAATTTTTAAATGTTTAAAAAGTAACATTATTTCTGAATGGTTAATAAGAGATAACCATTAAAATGTTACCTATTAACAATTCAGGCTTAAGACTATCTTTTAATCATTAAAAGATTATAAACTATTAAAAAAACAACTTTTTAATGACTATTAATATGATACCAAACAACCCTTAGTCATGTACTAGTGAGTGAAACCCGCGTGGTGCGGCGGGGGTATAAATATTTTTAGGACTGTGTCTTTCGCTAACTTTATTTTGTTGTGCTAACTCTCATTTTGTTTTTTTATTTGATTACTGTGAGATATCAAACATATCTATATTACTATAAGGATGATCAAATTTATAAATAACAACTTGCTTATGTATAATCACTTGTACCAAATGTAATAAAATTATTCTTAAATGTCTTAAAAAGGGATTAAAATTACAATGTTGTCCAAAAGATTGTATTATATAGTAGTATATATATAGGTAGATTAAGATAACCTTAAATATAATAATGATACTTTAAATTTAATTAGGAAATTGTAAAGTACAAGTATATATATGTGAATAAATCTTATGACATTACACATTAAAGCTTATAACTCTTCATATGCCTCTTAAAATTGATATAAAATTACAAATCTAGCCATGGTTTATCTATTATATAGTAGTAAAATAAAATATAAGATATAAGATAATTTATCATTGCAATAAATGAAAAATAACACTCGGTTGAAATGGTTTTTACATGTTTTTAGAATTAAATGTTTGTAACATAAATTTTACTTCTATTTTTATTAAATAAAGGATTTAACACGTCGGTTTGTGTGTGTTTTTTTTTTTTTTTTTTTTTTTTTTTTTTTTTTTGTTATTTGCATATAGTGATATGTGATTGGCTTGGAGGAACACATGGATCATGAATATGAATGGTTCTGATTGATCTGAAGACCATCGATCTCAAACATTATGATGTTGAAATTAATGGCCCGCATGGAAAAGAGAGGAAGAAGGGAGGCGTAGAGTATGTGACGAGTAGAAGGGGAGAGTGAAATGGGAAGAGGCAGGATTGGTAGGGAATGTGGGATGTGAAGGAGAGAGGGGCCGCCCGTAGGAGGAGGGAAGACAAGCCGATGAGGAGAGACAGCGACACCCGTCCCCCATTTATTAGTGTAAGGTAAATGAATGATCCATATCTCATTCTACAATCTTTAAGACCAGTTCTGAGGCATACGATTGAGAATGTTTGAGATTGATCCTTTTTAATCTTATAATCAATGAAAGTCAAACTGTCTATATGATCTTAAAGTTGATAGAAGTCTAACTTCTAAAGTTTGACAAAAACCCACTGTATGCATACAAGATATCTAAGAGTATATAAGTTGAGATAAGGAATGAGTAATTGTAATGGCTTGCGATAAGCGCATTACCAACATAAAATGCCCTGTATTTTGGAATGAGTAATTGTATTTTGGATTGTGGCACAGGAAGCTGTCTTCCTCAAAGGTCACCAAATCATAGAACAAAGTGACAGATTATATATTTATTGTAAGCATTTTAGATGTTACTATTTCAAGTAGTAAAGTGTTCAATTCTAGTTAATATGTTTTTGTCCAACTTTTGGGACGAAAATTATCTACAAACAGTTCGGTTTAGGATACATTTGACCTCTTAAATTGGCAAACCGAAAGGGTTATAGCTAAAAATCAAACGGGTCAAAAGTTAGGCTGACTAAATCTCTTAGGATTTAGGACAACAGCAACTCAAAGTAAAAGAAACTTGTTGCACCTGATGATTTCACTTGCAGTAAATCCAGTGATCTGCAAATCAATTTGCCAAGGGTTTGCAAAGAATTCAGCAGATAAGATTGCCTATTAGAACCGCTCATTCATTCAAAAATAATAAGATAATCCATCTGCTTATCCCCTCAAAGCAACAGTTAACTTACCCTCAAATTCCCATTTTCAAAATGATAAAACCAGGAAAACCAAGTTTTGACTAAATAACTCCGACCACCTAATCCTTCTAGTAGAGGTTTCAGGTTCAAAACCAACTTTTACAAGTTTCTGCATATAACCCATGAGAACAACGGCCTAGTGCAAGCGGTGTTTTAGCTAATTCTATTCATTAGTAGGTTAATGGTGAGTTTTCCTATGACAAGTTCTCACGTTTATCTAAAGAACTCCTACCCCGATCAGTTGAACATATAAAACAATGCAGTGTGTATATCACCATATCATGAAGCCAGTCCATGAACCACATTCAGAAATGTATAAAAGACAGCAAATAAGTCGATGAAAAAGCGAAAAACAAAGAATTCTACATATATTTGATCCTGGAAAATTGAAAGACAATCATCCCTTATAAGTAGCAGTACTTTTTTAAACCTAAAGTTCAAATCAATAACATGTATACTCAAGCATATGCAGCCATAAGTAAAACACAAAACTCAATGAAAGCTACAACGAACCAGTAGTCCAGTATCACCCCTTCACCAACTCGAAGGCAAGTAAGCATGAACAGCATATCCAGTCTTCCAATTATCCAAGTACACAACTTTCCTCACCGCCCACACCGAAACAATCATCACCACGATCATAATCACCCTCTGAACAACCGCGTTCTTCACCCTAACCAAAACATGAGTCACAAACGCCAACAACAACCCGACAATCGAGTACAGAAACCCAATCGCAAACCCCTCGGCACCCAGCTGCATTCCAGACCCCTGGTAGAAGAACACCAGCTTGTTCGGATCGTTCCTATCGGATATAAACATCGGCATTTTACGGATGATGTTATGCATAGTGCCCGAAACGCTAAAGAAGTACACAAACACAGATCCAGAAAGCCAAAACCTCTTATCATGAAACAACGTTTCACCAGCTAACAGTTTCTTAATCAAAAACGGTAACGAGATGATGAAAACAGCAATCAACAACCCTAACTGAGTTTTCGAGAGAATCGGAGGACGATGAATGTGACCTACGGTGAGTTTTGTCTTCGATTGAATAAACGCCGCCATGGAATCCGCTAATCCGGCGAAGTCTCCGGCGTCCATAGCGATCGAATCGGACTTCAACGTCACGGCGTCCGGCGGAAGGAGACGAATATGCGGTAACGCATTGACGCCGAATTGGGCGAAAGTTGCTTGCGATTCACCGAATTCGATATCGCAGAAGAAGAGTTTGGATGCGGATTGCGAGTTTTGGTTGTTGATGGAGAAGGATTTGGATAGGAGGAAGAATTCTGATTTGAGGGATTTGAGGTGGAGTTCTGATTTGTCATGGAGCTGTAGGGCGTCGAAGAAGATGATGAGGTTGAAGGATCGGGGTTTGGTGGCGATGATGCGGCGGAGGAGGTTGTCGGAGAGGTGGATGACGCCGGAGGAGGAGCGGGATTGGATGGATTGGAGGTCGGAGAGTAGATCGTCGGCGGCGGCTGTGGCGGTGGCTCCGGCGACAAGTGGTGGTGTGAGTAGTGATAGAAGAGTTGCTGTTAGTAAGAGGATTAGGTGTGGAGGTGATCTCGGAGAAATCGCCATTGTAGATCTAGTGAGGTGATTTAGGGTTTGTTTGAAGGTTAATGAAGAAGATGACTGGAATTGACTTCGATTTTTTTGGTTTGGGGGAGTGAGTCATTGCAGCCAATGAAACATTGCCACGTTAACATTTTTAGTAAAACTTTGTTTAACGGGAAAATTTTAATATTTTCATGATTTCACCAACACAAACGTAAGTAGCAACTAGTAATATTATAGATTCTTACATTTTTCGTTCAAAAAAATGGTGTTAGAAGAATTATCATCGACTAAACTTAAAGTTACACTAATATGAGTATTTAACACCGATCTTTATTCTTAGCAATTTTATTCGCATATATAATAAAAATAAGGGAAGTCTAGAACTCAATGACAACTCCACAACTTATTTAAAGGTATATGGCAAGATTTTAAAGTAGCACAAATGGGATGGGATTATTAGGTTTATTGTTAACTGATAAGGCTCAACTAAATATACTTAAGTCTTGTCTGCTGATCATATTGGTTGATTGCTAATGGGTTTTAGGTTGAAGAGTTAATATATTTGGGTTGGTAGGTTGGATTGTTCGATCTATACAGGACCCATATACGTGTCGTGTAGTGTTAGACACACTTAAAGTCGTGTTGGACACACTTAAAGTAGCGTCTTGTTAGACGTAATTAAAATCGTGTCATGTTTGGGATGAGTGTCTAATTACTTTACTCTATTATTAATAGAGAAGACAAATAAACATACCACATGTCTCTTTCTTATGCTACTTTAGAAACAACTGTCACAAATAGAAATCGGAGGTGACCTTGAAAAGAGATGGAAACAACAGAAAGGGATGAAAACAGAGACTTAGGCGATGATGACGAAGAAGAATACAATGTTTAGCCACAGTGGTATGACAAATCACGACCACAATCGAAGCGTTTGTTGAAATTAAAACTCTAAAGTTAGATTTTATGAATTATCGAATGCAAATCGACAGTATTCCATAATTTGATACTATGTGATTTTATATCTTAGGGATAGTAAAAAAGTTGTGTATAACTTCATTTCTTAATCTAGGGTCCTTATGATTTTGATAGTCTAGGGTTCAAACAATTAGTTTAGTTTTCGGTTAAGAGGTAGCAATTTCAGCAAATGTTCTTCAATCAGGTTTCTTTTTTTTGTCTTCTTATCTAAGTTTTATGTGTTGGTACAGGTTAATCGGTTCCCTTCAACGACACTCATGCAAAACCTTTTGGTAAGGGCTTTTGATCGGTCTTTGACGTCTATTTGATGCTCTATTTCTTGCCCACTTTGTTTAGTTTGTACATTTAATTTTACTTGCTTTTTTTGTTGTTGCAAAGGTGTTTTTGAGGTTGGCACTTTATCTTATCTCAAAATCATTTGGTTGATCATTCATATGTATTTGCTAAATCTTATGGTGGTAGTAGTTGCATGATATGTTTTGAAAGGCAAATTGCATGTTTTTGTGCATGAGATTAGATTTGAAAATGTTATAAATATTTTATTAATATGGTTATCAATACCACTTTGTAACATCCAAAGTCATTATGTTTGTATTAATATTATAGACCTATAAATAATGACATTTGTATTTCACATTTGATATCAATATGAAAGAGTTCTTCTACTCTTCACGTCTTTTTCTCCCTATGATCATATTGTCCATATGTTTATATACACTATGTATTAGTTGCTAGTAGGTCGTTGTTTCACAACACGTTATCAGTACGAATTGCGTTTCCAAGTTTGATGATCATATTTTCATTATTATAAGGTAAAAAATTCTTTGTTCTTGTGTCGATTCATTTAAACAAAAATCCATATTGTAATTCATATAATTTTGGATTATGTTTAAATTTATTATCATTGTTATGTTTTGATTCTCTCATATAAGATCCATATTATAATTCATACTATTTTGGGTTATGTTGAGAATTCTATTTAATTTTGTAAATTATTGATAACTAGTATTAAGTCCCCCGCTTTGCGGCGAGGGCGTAAAAGCATACCAGATAGCATTAATGTCACACCATCATTAGCGACCTCCAACCAGAAAAATTCATATTAAAAAAGATATAAAATGAAAAGATATAAAACCGAACGGAAAGTAAATGTTAAAACATTGAACCACGCTTGTGAAATATAAAACGTTAAAAAAAATAGCTAGGTCGATCTAGGATCCGGACTTTGCAACTGGGCTGATAAGTAGGAAAAAGTAGGCGTAACAACGTTAATTGACACACGAACGTTATGGCGTATTATCTCTCAAAATTTAGAGCGAAATGTATACCGAAATTTTGTAAAAGAAGAAAAGAATAGACAATCAAAGTTAAAAGTGAAAAACTATAAGAGTTAAATTATAAAAGATGTAAAAGTATTGGATTTAAAATAAAAAAAATAAAAGAAATCGAAAAACAAAAGACTTATATAACCTCCGATGATTAAAGTACAACCACCAATATAACCTTAAGTTGCTAATTAGTATAATATAATTATGTTCTTAAACAAAGAAATATTTTATTTTATGAAATTAATCATGTGAGATTTTGAAAGTAAGATAATATAGAATAAATACAAATCATGAATTGATTATCATGCTATGAGCTTATGAATCTTAATGTCATTATAAATTGTAACTTTATGTTGTTGACTTGATTTGAGATTTATGTTATTTTTACATATAACTAAATATGATATCCTTAAAATATCAAGATAAACTAAATGTTGTATTTGTATAGTCACGTCATTAAACCATATTTATTATTATTAATTATAATATTACTTAATCAATGAAAAAATATGTCACTTGATTGGAGTTTTAGTTCATGTGATTGTTTTAGTTCATGTGATTTAAGCAAATTATACACATTATTGATATTATCTTGTTACATTTTTTTTATCACGAATACATTCTACAATCATTGAAATAAAATATTTTTGTTAGATACAAAGCATATTAATACAGATGACTAGTGTTTTTTGGTAAGAATATCACAAATGAAAAGTCATTAAGGAGATTATAACAATGAATATAATTTGCTAAAAATTTTATGCTTGTCTTCAACATGTTATATGATGGTAGAACGTGTGATTTAGTAATTGGTATTCTTAACATGTTGTAAGAATATAACTTTTATGTATAATGGTATATTTGATATTAGAAATCACATGATTTTAACTCTAAGGTGTATGCCTTTTTATATGTAATAGATTAATTATCATAACATATAGAATAACAAAAATAAAAGATTAACTTGTGTTTTCTTATCAATATCGTAAATGTTTGTAAATATATTTTGCTTATAGTAAGTGATCCATTATTTTATTGGAATAAATATGTGTAAAGAGATGACACCTTATGTGTTTTACTTTCAAAAGCTCATTATAAACTTAAAGAAAGTTGAGAGATTTTGTAAAAATAAATGAGCATAAATTGATCATAATTGTATCTCAATTGATATGTGATGAGAATATTATTTATGAGAAAATGTTAAATAATACACTTTCCATATATATGCTCTCGAAGTGGTAATATTATTGAAAGTTTGAAAACCACCATGAAAGTTGTGTGGTTCTAATCCATTCCCTGACGTGAATGTGATTATATAGCGATCTCATGATCAAATAAGTAATTGAAAAAATTGTAATGATGATCATGTTATCAAGATCAACCATGTTAATAATAAAATTGATCACAAGAGGTGGCATAGTTATAAAATATAGAATACGTTTGAAATAATAGTACATTATTATCATGTGTATTATATCGTGCATTAAACAAGCACGAGTAAAAGATATATGATCATAAACTTCATGAATATTATATTGGCATGACCGGTTAGACCATCCCGAGTCAATAATGATGTGAAATGTATTAAGGGATTGGGGATTCTTTAAACTAATAAATTGTACATGTAATGTTTTCTCTAAAAAAAGTTAATTATTACTAACTAAAGTAGGGTTTGAATCCCCAAATATTATGGAATTAATAAAAGATCATAAAGAATATGTCATTTAGTGTTTAATATCAATGCATCGTCTAAATGGCTATCAAATTCGCAACTTAATGTTTGCATAACATGTGACTTAGCTAAGAAAATAGCAAGCACATTATTCCATAAAAACATATTTATTCTGGTGATACAACAAAGTTACCAAGTTACTAATGATTATTTAAATAATTGGTGAATACCATATGAACATACACAAAGTGCTTTTGTTGAGACGAACACTAAACGTCCAATTGATTGCAAAGCCAATACTAAGAGCAACAGTTCATATTAATGTTTGGGACCATGTTATATGTTTGTTTTATTGGTAAATCACGTCATGCCTACAAGTTGTCACACCCTCAAAATCCACGTACGGGGTTTTACCGCGAGGCGAGTGAACAAACCAGGATCTCAGTCATTAGTTACTCAGAACGACACTATATGCAACCTTTAAAACAAATCAGAGTTTGAAACTTTAAAATAAATACGGAAGCGTTTTGTAAATAACCCAAACATAAGGTACCAAATGAAAACTGCGCAAATCATGCGCCCAGACCATAATACGTAAGTAAATGCTGAATTAAAAGTAAACAATGTTTGAACAAAGCATGCTTGACACGTGCGTGCTCCTATGGGCAGCTGCTAGAAACAATCTGAGAAAAGCATACTAAAAGTGTCAACACGATGGTTGGTGAGTTCAAGAGTTTGTAATTAATCATAAGCAGTTGCGTTAGTAAAACATAAACAAGTGCATTGAAATAGATAGCTAGTCTAATTTCATTAGTAAAGAACAATAGTGATTTCGCGATCGAAGCTGACTATGTTTGTCTGTTTGCCTCCCGCCACGACATACCAGGTCGTGACGCTGTTAGTAGTTTAGGACAATATTGCATTCGTTAACTTCCGGTCACCCGGGTGGGGCTTGTCAGACCTAGTAGTACTACCCAAAATTTCCCGCTAGATTCTTTAATTAACGATCCGAAAGTGTGAGGACTTTCTATGGTATAACCCACTATGTCTTACCGAAAACATGTTATATCAGTAAAGCGTTTTAAAACCAAGTATGCTTTCTTCCCCAAAAAGAGAAGTAAGTAAAAGTAGGGCATTGAACTCACCTGGTGCGCAAACGAATGATTGTAAAAGCTAATGATGAGTGGAAAGACAACCCTTCAAAGGTTACCTAGAACACACAAGTACATAAGTACGTGTACACAGAAAACTTAACAACCCTAAGTGCTCAATAACCACATTAACCCAAGGTTTTGGAAAACAAGACTCATTTGACCAAGTTGACCCGTTTGATCCGTTGGTGACATGCCAAGTTAAATTCTTGTTTGATCAAGTATAGCAATCCATCAATCATGGTTATCACACAAGTTATTCACGTATGCCACATTATAAACCCTTAAGTGCTATAAAGCTCATCATACACCATCCATTATCATGTATATTCCATAAAAGCCTAAATTTTTAAAGTTATGCATCAAGTATTCATACACCCAAAACAACACAATCTACCACCTTAGACATCATCAACAAACATTCTAATATGATCCTAACATCATAAACATGCTCAATTAATAATATCCAATGATCTACATAAATAAAGTTTTCCTTTCGGGAAAGTAACACCCAAAACCAAATCTAACATCCAGTTCATTCGAAAATTCATCAACTTTATACCTAATCAAGTTCATAACAATCATCTAAACATGATAAACATCATCAATTCATCATAATTCCCAAATCTCATACATAAAAGTTTCTACTTATAGTAAGGTATGAACAATCACTCAATTTCAATCATAGATTCATCAATATTATACCTAATCTAGTTCATAGAATTCATAATCATCCATTTAACATCAACAATTCATCAAAATATAAATTCTTATGAAGAAAAGTTTTCACTTTTGGTAATGAATGAACTAGATAACAAAATCATGGATTTCTTGCATAATCTACATAGATTAACATTCATACAACATAACTAACATCATATCATCATCAAACCAGCATCAATTTTGACTTCTTCTATGAAAATCAAACTAGGGTTCTTCAAGAATCAAAAACCATGAAAATCTTGATAAATACTTACCTTTAGGTGTGTTTAAATGATGATTAGCACTTGAAAACAACTTGAACACTTGAATCTCAATCAAAATAGATGACTTCTTGATGTTTTTGATCAAAATCTCAAAGAATGGTGTGTGTGTTGATGGTTTCGGCCGCAAGGAAGGGGAGGGGCCTAGGGTTGGGTTTTTACCAAATTTAAGTTTTTTAGTTTTTACAAAATAATGTCTTCTTGATCACATTTTATAAAAACTTAATCTTTTTAACATTTTTAACAACTTCTAACATTAAAACACAAGTATTATTAACCAACAATAATAATAATGTATATTTTCCACTAATAACAAAACACATAAAATAAATATAACACGTTGGCACGTTACAAGGTAGAATTCACAAATAATATTTAAAATCTATAAATCACATAACCACAAATTAATAATCAACATTATTAATCAAGTTATTATCAGATAATCATTGTTAATTATTATTAAGTCACAAACGTTCAACGACAACTAGTGTGTGCTCACGACACGTGTATACAAGACCTAACGGAACTAACGGAGTTTGGTAATGGAAAATTACCGGATGTCACATTATCCCTATGTTGAAAGAATTTTCGTCCCGAAAATTGCGTTACATGGTTGTGTTACATCACTGGTCTACTGCATTGGCATAAAAAATCAAGTGAGTTTTGGGTGGGTTGTCACATTATCCCCATGTTGAAAGAAATTTCGTCCCGAAAATTGCGTTACATGGTTGTGTTACATCACTGGTCTACTGCATTGGCACAAAGAAATCAAATGAGTTTCGGGTCGGTTGTCACATTATCTCCATGTTAAAAGAATTTTCATCCCGAAATTTAATCATTACCTCCGCCGGTTGACATCGTCGTTTCGAACAGATGAGGATAGTTAAGCTTCATCTGATCCTCACGTTCCCACGTGAATTCTGGTCCACGTTTCGAGTTCCAACAAACTTTGACTATGGGTATCTTGCTTTGCTTAAGAGTTTTGACCTCACAGTCCATCACCTCAACTGGTTCATCAATGAACCGTAGTTGTTCATCTACTTGCACTTCCTCTAGTGGTACAACCACGTTCGATAAACACTTTTTCAAATTTGAGACATGAAATATATTGTGAATTCCACTCAACGAATCAGGTAGGTCTATTCTTTCTAGAATCTCAAATGGTCCAACGTATCTCGGATTAAGCTTGCCTCTTCTGCCAAATCGAATCACACCTTTCCACGATAAGACTTTCAGTAAAAATTTGTCGCCGACCTGAAACTCCAAAGGTTTCCGTCTCTTGTCTGTATAGTTTTTCTGTCGGTCACGTGCTGCAGCCATACGGTTCCTTATCTGTACGATCTTCTCAGTAGTCTCGTGCACCAACTCAGGGCCTGTTAGCTGACTATCACTAATTTCCGCCCAGGAAGCTGGTGATCTACACTTTCGCCCATACAAATCCTCAAATGGTGCTGCCTTAATGCTGGTGTGATAACTATTGTTGTAAGAAAATTCCACCAATGGTAGGTGAACTTCCCAGTTATTCCTGAAATCAATCACACAAGCACGTAACATGTCCTCCAATGTTTGAATAGTACGTTCACTTTGCCCATCCATTTGCAGATGATAAGCAGTACTCATGTCTAGACGCTTACCCAAAGATTTCTGTAACGATTGCCAGAAATGTGATGTGAAACGAGCATCACGGTCAGAAATAATTGAGATCGGTACACCATGTCTCGAAACTATCTCCTTCAGATAAATTCAAGATAACTTGTCCATTTTATCCGTTTCCTTGATTGCCAAGAAGTGAGCAGACTTAGTTAATCGATCTACAATAACCCATATCATGTCACAACCAGTAGGAGTCCAGGGTAATTTGGTAATGAAATCCATAGAAATATGTTCCCACTTCTACATAGGAATCTCAAGTTGTTGTAGTAACCCAGACGGCTTCTGATATTCAACTTTAACTTTCGAACAAGTTAGGCACTTGCTCACATACGTAGCTACGTCTGCCTTCATATTAGGCCACCAATAGTGCGTCTTCAGGTCATGATACATCTTGTCAGAACCAGGATGTATAGAGTACTTAGACTTGTGTGCTTCACTCATAACCAAATCCCTTAGGTTTCCATACAAAGGCACCTAGAGTCTGTCCATGAAATAACGAATTCCATCCGTTTTTACCTCCAACTGTTTGTCCATTTCCCGTAAAGATTCAAACCCAATTTTTTCCACTTTCAAGGATTCTGTCTGAGCTTCTCCGATTTGTTCAGGCAAGTGAGTGCTAATCGTAAGTTGCAAAGCTCGCACTCGTCGAGGCTTAGCAGTTTACTTTCTGCTCAACGCATCAGCGACTACATTTGCCTTTCCTGGGTGATATTTGATAGCGCAATCATAATCATTCAACAATTCCACCCAGCGTCGCTACCTCATATTCAACTCCTTCTGCTCAAAGATATGCTGAAGACTCTTGTGATCGGTGTAGATAATGCACTTGGTACCGTACAAGTAATGTCTCCAGATCTTCAAGGCAAAAACTACCGCACCCAGTTCCAAGTCATGAGTGGTATAGTTCTTCTCGTGTACTTTTAGTTGTCTCGAGGCGTAAGCTATCACCTTATCACGCTGCATCAAGACACTACCAAGTCCTTGGATAGAAGCATCACAATAAACCACGAAGTCATCACTTCCCTCCGGTAATGCCAATATCAGTGCGCTACACAGTTTCTGCTTTAACAACTGAGAAGCAGACTCTTGACTATCACCCTATTTATACATTGATCCTTTGTAATTCAAGGCTGTGAGAGGTTGAGCGATCTTAAAGAATCCCTCAATGAATCGCCGATAATATCCTGCCAGTCCAAGAAATTGCCGTATCTCACTAGGCGTCTTGGGAACCGACCAATTTTTATTTCCTCAAACTTTGCTGGGTCAACATGTATTCCCTTCTCATTAACAATATGACCCAAAAACTATACTTCATGTATCCAGAAATCACAATTGGAAAACTTGGCGTACAGTTGTTCTTTTTTCAGTAATTCCAAGATTAGACGTATGTGCTTTTCATGTTCTTCCTTGGTCCTTGAATAGATCAATATGTCATCGATAAACACGATAACAAACTGATCGAGATAGGGTTTGCACACACGATTCATAAGATCCATGAATACCGCTGGTGCATTTGTCAACCCAAATGGCATGACCAAGAACTGATAATGACCATAACGTGTACGGAATGCAGTCTTCGAGATGTCTTCCTCTCGGACTCTTAGTTGATGATACCCAGACCTCAAATCAATCTTAGAGTAGTAGCTTGATCCTTGAAGTTGATCAAACAAATCATCTATACGAGGTAAAGGATATCGATTTTTGACTGTAACCTTGTTCAATTCTCTGTAGTCGATGCACATTCGAAATATTCCATCCTTTTTGTTGACGAAGAGAACAGGTGCTCCCTAAGGTGATGAGCTCGGTCTAATAAACCCTTTATCCAACAGCTCCTGTAGTTGTGCAGATAGTTCCTGCAGTTCGTTCGGGGCTAACCGGTAAGGTGCTCTCGCAATCGGAGCGGCTACGGGAGTCAAATCAGTCTGGAAATCAACTTGAGGATGAGGTGGTAGTCCAGGCAGATCCTCTGGAAACACCTCTGGAAAGTCACGAACTACCGGAATGTTCTCTATCTTCTTTTCCTCCGGTTGCTTGTCGGTCACAAGGGCTAATATAGCTAAGCGACCCTGTAGCCACTTTTGTGCTTTCATAAAGGATATGATGCCTATCACAGCATCACCTTTCTCGCCCTTAACTGAGAGAATTTCCCCGTTCAGGTGAGGAATGCGGATAACCTTCTCATGGCAAATGACTTCCTCTTGCTTTTCGGACAGCCAATCCATGCCCACGACCACATCGAAACTCCCAAGCGTAACAGGCATGAGGTCGATGTCAAAAGTATGCCCAACAAGTTCTATCTTACAACCCTTAAGGATGTGTGTAATATGGATTTGCTTACCATCAGCTAATTCTACCGTATATTTAGATTCCAACGGAGAAGGCATATCACTTAAGAGACTACTAAACTTAGTAGAGCTAAAACTCCTATCGACTCTAGTGTCAAACAATATAGTAGCAAAACAACCATTAATAGGGAATTTACCAGTAATAGTAGTAGGGTCGTTTAGAGCCTCACCTGAACTCATGACGAAGGCTCTCCCTTTAGCTCCACCGTTGTTGCCACCGTTATTGTCACCATTGCCATTGTTGTTGTTGTTGTTTCCACTGTTTCCAGCACCATTCCCGTTCTTCTCCAACTGAGGACAATTCCTCTTGTAGTGTCCTTCCTTTCCACACTTAAAGCAACCTTTTGGTGTTTCTTGGGATTGCTGAGGCTTCTTCATCAACTCACCATGGCAATCCTTTGCCGCGTGTCCAGCCTTACCACAACGCTGGCATCGAAAATTATCACACCTGCCAGGGTGGTGGTAGTTGCATCGATTACATTTGGGATACTTCCCCATGTATCCACCTTGTCCCTGAGATGAAGAAGATGATTGATTGAAACTACGGTTGTTGTCAAACCTTCTTTGCTGTTGTTGATGCTGATGCTGCTGAGTGTGCTGTTGTTGCTGCTGATGTTGCTGAGATTGGCTGTTTGACAAAGATCCCTTACTGCCAGAGTTGTCCCACTTGCATTTATTATTAGGCACGCTTGCCACAGCGCCCCGTTTGGGTAGCTTTCCTTGCTCCATCGCTTGGTCAGTAAGCTTGTGAGCCAATCGAATAACCTGCTGGATAGTGGTGAGGTTCGCAGCAGTCACCATGCTTTGTATCTCAGGAACTAAGCCACGCAGATAAAGCTTAGTTCGTTTGATCGGCGGATCGATCGTCGCCAACTCATGAGACCTCGTAGTGTAAGCCTCGATCTCAGATCCTTCCATTTTCAACTGCCAGAACTCAACTTCCAGCTTCTGGACTTCATTGCGAGGACAATATTCCACCATCATCATCACTTTAAACTCATCCCATGGTAATGCATTTGCCATCGCCTGGCCAAGCATCTGTACCTGTGCATTCCACCATGAGAGCGCTGCCTCAAGTGTCCCCGTGGCGTATTTCACTTGGTCCGCCTCCAGACAGTTGCACTTGGCGAAAACGGACTCGGTCTTCTCAAACCACCACACAAGCCCTACGGCTCCTTTAGCTCCACTGTATGTGTGGGGCTTACAGTCCATGAACGCCTTATACGTGCATGTTGGCGGTCCTGTATTCAATGTTTTGGATTGTTTAGTCAAACCAAACGGATTAACCATCTAATAACAGATTTACATAAGTGATGACCAGGGTCATCGTTTACCTCCAAATTAGGTAGCTTGAGGGCCCAACGCTGCCTGCACATGTTGATTGATTAAGGCGGCTAACTCGGCTAGGGTCATGTTGTGACATCCGGTAATTTTCCGTTACCAAACTCCGTTAGTTCCGTTAAGTCTTGCATACACGTGTCGTTAGCACACACTAGTTGTCGTTGAACGTTGGTGACTTAATAATAATTAATAATGATAAACAGATAATTATTCAACTAATAATGTTGGTTATTAGTTGTGCTTATGTGATTTAAATATTAATTGTGAATTTTATCGCGTAACGTGGAAACGTGTGTATTTAGTTTGCAAATTCTGTAGCTTGTAAAGATAATACATATAATTGTTATTATTAGTTTATATGTTTATTATTTTAGTTAAAAACATTTTAAAAGAGTGCTTAAAAGTCTAATTTTTATAAAATACAAAATGCAAGGGTTTAAAGGGTAATTATGCAAAATTAAATTGATTAAAACAAAACCCAACCCTAATAACCCAAGATCGGCCGCGACATTGCATCCCTCTCCCTCTCCTCTTCGAATTCGGCCAAGAACTAAGCAATAAGCCACGAATTTGATCGATTTCAAGGGTTGCAACAAGTTAGAATCATCAAATACAAGTCAATACACATTTAAAGGTTAGATTTTTACATATTTTTCAAGGGATTTGATTATGGCCAAAAGTTGGTGTTTGAAATATGCAATTGAATGTTGATTCCTTGTTGTTTGATGATGTTAGTTAGGTTAGATTGATGTTAGTTAACGTTGATTATGCAAGAAAGCTTCGATTTTGATGCGTTGTTCATAGGTTACTAATAATAGTAACTTTATTTGCATGAATATGGTGATTTGATGATGAACTGGTGTTGTTAATGTGTTAGTAATGATAATTGGGTGTTAGATTGTTGATATGAATGCTAGAAATCCAAGAATGAATGTTGTAGTTCATGTCTTACTAAAGATAGTAACTTTTGGCTATGAATGTTGATGAATCATGATAATTGGATGTTGTTGATCATGTCTAGATGTTATCATGAGCTTGAATTGGTACATTATTGATGAATTCATGAATCTCTTGGGTGTTGGATAGATTTCGGGATGTGCTTTCCCAAAAGGGAAACTTTATTTGCACAAAATCTTGAATATGATGGTTTGAGTATGTTTGTGATGTTAGGATCATGTTAGTATGTTCATGGATGATTTCTAAGGTGGTAGAATGTATTATTGGGTTGTATGAATGTTTAGTTGGTTAGTTATCAGATTTGGCCTGTTTGTGGGAATTCATGGTAATGGGTCATATGGGTGATGTTAGGATTATTGTTTGGGATGTGGTTGGTCATGATTGAACATTTTGGATGATATGATATCTGTTAAATGGTATGTTGATGATCATCATACACGCATACGAATCTGAGGCCCCTACTTAGTAGGATTGGCAGGGTTTAGGGTGTGAAGTAGTGAGTGGCTTCACATGGCATGCCGTGCATGATTTGATTCTATGTATGATGCTTTGGTTGTGTTGTAGTTATGTTGAGCATGATAATTGTTTGAGATTCGCATGACTTGTATGATATCTGGTTGTATGATGATCTAGGTTGTACATGTGGGTAATGAAGTGTCATATGTGATCAGCTTGTATGTTAACCATGTGTGATGTACTATTATGCTTGTTTGAATGAAATTTCACCTATAATGTCACCAACGGGTCAAACGGGTCAACTGGGTCAAATGTGTCTTGTCTTTCTAAAACCTTGAGCTATTTGGTTTGTAGAGCACTTAGGGTTTCATATTGATTCTGTGTACACGTACTTATGTACTCATGTGTTCTAGGTGACCTTTGAAGGTTGTCTTTCCACTCTTTCTTTCAAGTTAAGCTTTAAGTTAATTCTTGCGAGCATCAGGTGAGTTCATGCCCCACTCTTTTACATACTATTTTTTAGGGGAGATAGCATACTGGTTCTTACAAACGCTTTATCATGATAAGTTGTGTATGGTATAATATAGTGTTGATTACCATGAAAGTCCTCACACTTTCGGATTGTTAATAATGATGGTTAGCAGGAAATCTTGGGTAGTACTACTGGGTCTGACGAGCCCCACCTGTGCGACTCGAGGTCAAACGGGTGCAATATTGTCCTAATGAACATTTGTCACGACCTGGTAAGCCATGGTAGGAGGCAACAAACGTAACACAGTCAGCTTCAATCGTGAAATCACTATGATTATTACTATTTGTTTATAGACTAGCTATCTATTATAATACACATCTTATATTTTGCAACTGTTATTGGTTTATGTTTAAACGCAAACTCTTGAACTCACCAACCATCATGTTGACTCTTTTAGTATGCTATTCTCAGGTTAAGGTTGCTATTGCCTAGGAGCACGTCACACGGGTCAGCATCATGGTGTTTGTCAGCACGTTATGAAACATTGTTTTGGATTATGATTGTTTAAACATCGTGTTTTGGTTTTGCATATACTTGGGCGCGTATGTTGCGCATTTTAAATCATGTTACATTGTTTTGGGTTTACTCGTTTATTTAACGCTTCCACATGTTTTAAAGTTAAACTCTGATTTTGAATGTTAGTTCATATAGAGTCGTTTTATGTAACTAATGACTGAGATCCTGGTATGTCACGCGCCTCGCAGTAAAACCCCGCACGTGGATTTTGAGGGTGTGACACATGTTTACAGCACCGGCACCACGTCCACCGGCACCATGTCCATTGCCACGACTATCCATATTTCACTTTACATTCACAAATACAGTAATGAGTAACATCCAACATATTAATCTCATTGAAGTATGGTAAATAGTAAGAAATAATGAATTTGTCACAACCACAACATTTGTAACCAAAATAATAACCAAAGATAAATAAACTGTAAATGAGTTACAAAATATTCCATCAATGTTAAAATTTTTAGTTTGTCAGTTGGGTGGGAAACAACCCTTCCCATATAGGTTTCAAAAAGAAAAGAAACACTATGTAGTCCAAGTCAAATGAATGTGAAAAATCAATCCAACACATTAGATCCATCACTGTCCTCTTCCATCTCTTCTGGTTCTTCTTCTTCTGGGGCTTCTTCCGGCTCTTCTTCAGGTTCCTCTTCAGGGTCTTCTTCATTAGGGTCTTCCCCAGGTACAGGGGCATCCGCAATCTGAAGTGTCGTTAGCTGTGCCTCCAGCTCAGTCAATCTATCATCTATCCCTACACTGTGAAGCTCTTGCGCAGACATGCGCTCAGTAGGTGAAACATTACCACCCAAGGTATGATGCCCAACAATAGACATCGAAAGTCACTCCTGAAGTGTCTCTACCGGTAAACGCAGCTGACGCATCTCGTTTCGTAAAATGGAGTTCTCGTCAGTAAGTGCTCTGATGCGCTGTCGCTCAGTGTCCAGTGTAGCAACCAAAGCTGCAACCGCCTGCTCGAGAGGAATACGCAGAGAAGGAAGGGTAGGTGCCATAGAAGTAGTCGCCAACCTAGTCTTAGGTCCAGTAGTAGCTATAGCTAGAACACGCTCCCTGTAGACCATGCGATCAACATAGGTGAGATAGTAACACTAGTTCCGTGGAGCGTCACGCTCGGGTAATGCAAAAGGCTGATCCCAGTCTATCTCTTCAGAAGGATAGGGATGTCGGAGCTAGTTAGGTCCTCTATCAGGTATAGGAGGAGGAGTAGGTGACTCCGAACGTGTAGGTGTCTTACCCAGAGCCCGTGAAGACGATGCCATGCTGCGAGGTATGTGACGTGTATGCCAATGAGTATACACTAAGCGATAAGTAACGAGTAACTAATAAACAGTGCGGTTATAGTCTAGTGTGTATGCAACCTAGTTCCCTATAACCAAGGCTCTGATACCAATCTGTCACACCCTTAAAATCCACATGCGGGGTTTTACCGCGAGGCGAGTGAACAAACCAGGATCTCAGTCATTAGTTACTCAGAACGACACTATATGCAACCTTTGAAACAAATCAGTGTTTGAAACTTTAAAATAAATGCGGAAGCGTTTTGTAAATAACCCAAACATAAGGTACTAAATGTAAACTGCCCAAATCACGCCCCCAGACCATAATACGTAAGTAAATGCAGAATTAAAAGTAAACAATGTTTGAAGAAAGCAAGCTTGACACGTGCGTGCTCCTATGGGCAGCTGCTACAAACAACCTGAGAAAAGCATATTAAAAGTGTCAACACGATGGTTGGTGAGTTCAAGAGTTTCTAATTAATCATAAGCAGTTGCGTTAGTAAAACATAAACAAGTGCATTGAAATAGATAGCTAGTCTAATTTCATTAGTAAAGAACAATAGTGATTTCGCGATCGAAGCTGACTATGTTTGTCTGTTTGTCTCCCGCCACGACATACCAGGCCGTGACACTGTTAGTAGTTTAGTACAATATTGCACCCGTTGACTTCCGGTCACCCGGGTGGGGCTTGTCAGACCCAGTAGTACTACCCAAAATTTCCCGCTAGATTCCTTAATTAACGATCCGAAAGTGTGAGGACTTTCTATGGTATAACCCACTATGTCTTACCAAAATATGTTATATCAGTAAAGCGTTTTAAAACCATGTATGCTTTCTCCCCAAAAAGAGAAGTAAGTAAAAGTGTACACAGAAAACTTAACAACCCTAATTGCTCAATAACCACATTGAACCAAGGTTTTGGAAAACAAGACTCATTTGACCAAGTTGACCCGTTGGTGACATGCCAAGTTAAATTATGTTTGATCAAGAATAGCATTCCATCATACATGGTTATCACACAAGTTATTCAAGTATGCCACATTACAAACCCTTAAGTGCTATAAAGCTCATCATACACCATCCATTATCATGTATATTCCATAAAAGCCTAAATTTCAAAGTTGTGCATCAAGTATTCATACAACCCAAAGAACACAATCTACCACCTTAGACATCATCAACAAACATTCTATCATGATCCTAATATCATAAACATGCTCAATTAACAATATCCAATGATCTACATAAATAAAGTTTTTCTTTCAGGAAAGTAACACCCAAAACCAAATCTAACGTCCAATTCATTCAAAAAATTCATCAACTTTATACCTAATCAGGTTCATAACAATCATCTAAACATGACAAATATCATCAATTCATCATAATTCCAAATCTCATATATAAAAGTTTCTACTTATAGTAAGGTATGAATAACCACTCAATTTCAATCATAGATTCATCAATATTATACCTAATCTAGTTCATAGGATTCATAATCATCCATTTAACATCAACAATTTATCAAAACATAAATTCTCATGAAGAAAAGTTTCCACTTTGGCAATGTATGAACTAGAAACAAAAATCATGGATTTCTTGCATAATCTACATAGATTAAACATTCATACAACATAACTAACAACATTCATCATCAAACCAACATCAATTTCGACTTCCTCTATGAAAATCAAACTAGGGTTCTTAAAGAATCAAAACCATGAAATCTTGATAAATACTTACCTTTAGGTGTGTTTAAATGATGATTAGCACTTGATAACAACTTGAACACTTGAATCTCAATCAAAATCGATGACTTCTTGATGTTTTTGATCAAAATCGCAAAGAATGGTGTGTGTGTTGATGGCTTCGGCCGCAAGGAGGGGGAGGGGGCTAGGGTTGGGTTTTTACCAAATTTAAGTTTTGTAGTTTCTACAAAATAATCCCTCATTGATCATATTTTATAAAAACTTAATCTTTTTAACATTTTTAACAACTTCTAACATCAAAACACAAGTATTATTAACCAATAATAATAATCATGTATATTTTCCACTAATAACAAAACACATGAAATAAATATAACACGTTGGCATGTTACAAGATAGAATTCACAAATAATACTTAAAATCTATAAATCACATAACCACAAATTAATAATCAATATTATTAATCAAGTTATTATCAGATAATCATTGTTAGTTACTATTAAGTCACCAACGTTCAACGACAACGAGAGTGTGTGCTCACGACACGTGTATGCAAGACCTAATGGAACTAACGGAGTTTGGTAATGGAAAATTACCGGATGTCACAAAAGTTATTATGTTTAATCCCCATTACGAATGGTTTTGATCAGGAACCAAGCAATTCCCATCCAAATTTTTTTGTTGTGCATAAAAGTTGTAATTACTCCACCACAACACACAAAGATAGGACCTCAAATGAGTTTGAATACATGTTGGGAATGAATAACTATTCATATTTAAGTTATTATAACCATTAACGAGAGATTTATTTATGGCTCAATTTGTTGATCTTTCATGAATCAATATTCCCAACATGAGGGGGAGATTTAAGCAGTTGAAAAGTGAAATAAATTTGAATGAACTATCTCAGCATCATCTTGAATCACAAACTAACAATAAGGACAAGAAGTTCAAAAGATGGTTCATGTATAAAGATTCATGAATAAATTGTCAGATGCATTCCCTGACATTAAAAAAAAGTGACTAGGTCACATATATCAACTGCTGGTGCTCCAATTAAGAGTAAACGTCAGAAGGACGACTACATACTGGTAGTAACTCTAAGACACGTTTAATACGTGATAAACCATTCGATTCCAAATAAAAAAGTTTCCTTAAAAAATAGAGCTAATTATTAATGAATATGGTCAAGTCGAGGTAAAAGTAAAATGGTCCATTGAAAAGAGATTAGACATGATGGCTCTCGAAGAACCTCAAGTACTTGAAAATATAGAGATCTCAATAAATTATATCATGTCTAGAAACGTATGAAATCGAAACAAAATCGACGTCGACGATAATTTTATATATAATAGCTCTTGAAATGATGAAATATGATGATCAAGAAATAAGATCTGCCTTTAAATGAAAATGACTGGCCAAAAATGAAAAGACGTAAATATGGCAGAGTCAAAATTCTCAAATGACATATAAAGTTATTAGACTTGTTGTTCATATAGCTGAAGTTAAAAATATGTTGGATATAAGCAAGGTCTTTATGTGAAAGAGTTATATGAAATGATGAAAGAAAGTCAAAGAAAATTTTATGGCACAAGGATTTTTATAAAGATCTATACTTGATTATGAGAAAATATATTTTCAAGTGGTGGATGCAACGTTATTCCAACATCTCATTAGTCTGGTAATACTAAGAGAGAATAAATATACGTCTTATAAATATTATGACTTATATAATAATAAAATTTACATGAAATTCATGTATCCAAATCATGTGAAATAAGTTCTTCAGAACACTATGATTGTTGTATACAAATACGGATTTGAATATGTTATGATTATATGTATAAATTGGTGATTTGAATATAATTAGAACTTCTCGTGAGTTTCTTAAGATTATTGAATTCTTAAAAGATGATTTGAAATAATACACTTTGGTAAAAACTAAGTCTTGTCCTGAATTACATGTTGAGTATCTTAAGGATGTAATCCTTGTGCATCAACGAACACATGCCAAAGAAATTGTATATAATTATTGAGATATCATAAGCATCAATAATCGTGTACAATTTCTTTGGCATTTGTTCGTTGATGCATAAGGATTACATCCTTAAGATGTTCAACATGTAATTCAGGACAAGACTTAGTTTTTACCAAGTCTATTTTTTCAAAACATATTTTAAGAATTCAATAATCTTAAGAAACTCACGAGAAGTTCTAATTATATTCAAATCACCAATGTATAATATAATCGAACATATTCAAATCCTGAAATGATACAATAAGGATGTGCAACAATACTAAATGAAAGTTAGCATATGATACATACATATTTGTGTTAGATAAAGAAGTTATATGTCAAAACTTTTAAAGAGTGTATGAAAATACATAACTCATCAAGATGGAAAGAACTTCATGGTGGATTGTAAATGTTTAGAGCAATAAATTTGAAAAAAATATTAAGTCAAGTCGAATGTGGTATAATCGACTCGCTACTTATCTCAGAAAAGAGAGTTATGATGCAGTTGGTTCATGTGTCTTTATTAAAACATAAATATACGTTTACAAATATTATAACACATGTTGATTCATTTTATCTCATGAAGAGTCTGAAAGTTCAAATTATTATAGTATAGAAAGAATATGAAATGAAAGATGATATTAAATATTTATTTCAAAGTCGACATATGAAGATAATGAAGCTTGTGGTACTTATTTACGAGATGAAGCACTTCAATTCTTGTATGCAGATAATACATTATTGCTCTGCATGAAGAATTGTACATTGAAAGATCAAGCAGCGAATTGTTAAACAACAAAAATCTTAGAGAAGTTCTCATTGAAGATCAAAATCCATCACTTTAAGGATATATAAATAAGGGGGAGTTTTATTCACATTGGATTATTTTCCCATTACTAAGTACTATCATATTCGGATTTCTTACTAAGGTTTTAATGAGGTAATATAACCAATCCAAAAGTAATGGGGGAGTAATACCATTGCACTCTTTTTTCTTTAACTATGGTTTTGTCCCACTTGGTTTTCCTAGCAAGGTTTTTAACGAGGCAACATCTCTAAACGTATTGATAACCAAGGGAGAGTGTTATAAATATTTATTAATGTGGTTATCAATACCATTTTGTAACTTTCAAAGTCATTATGTTTGTATTAATATTATAGTCGTATAATATTAATATTATAGCCCTATAAATAGTGACATTTGTATTTCACATTTGATATCAATATGAAAGAGTTCTTTTACTCTTCACATCTTTTTCTCTCTATGATCATATTGTTCATATGTTTATATACACTATGTATTAGTTACTAGTAGGCCGTTGTTTCACAACAAAAAAAACATTTAATTTGTGTTTTTATAGGGAGCTAGAGTTTTTTTGTTTTGAAATTGTTGCATGGTGGAATTGTCAGTTGTATGTTAGTTTTACTTCTTAATGTTCATGGAGTGTGTATTAATGTGTGTTAATGAGACTTTGAGAAACTGAAGTTCATGATTTATGTCATCAGATTTATATTTGGCCATTGACTATTATAAACAACTTTGCACTGCTAACTCTGCATTTTGAAACTGAAGTTCATGATCTGTGTCATCAAATTTGTGACATGTGATCTAAGTTGTTTGTAGCTGTTTATTGTTTTGGGTAATGTTTATTATTTTAGGATCTTTAAGGTATACAATAGACCTATCAGAATGAAATACTACATGGGTAGGTCATAGGCCATTGGTACTTACAAAGAAAAGCGTATATTTATATAGTTAAACTCTACATGTGGCTATTTCAAACGACTACTATATATGTGTTAAGAATATATATATTTTAGAGTAAGTAGTTGGTACCTTGACCTATTGGCTGAAAGTAGTTTATTTGTTTCTTTTACAACATTCATTGGCATTTCTATTAATTACAAAAGCCAAGAGCTGAAACAGAACGTTGCAATTTTGCTTTCTTATCCAAGTTAGAGTGTGTGTTTTAAGGTGTTTTATGTGTGTTGACAATTGAGATTATGAATTATCTTTATTTTTGGGGAGAAGAGTTCATGCATTCTGTTTTAATCAAAATTTGAATCATATGCACATTAGTAAAAAGCTTGAGCTTTTCTTTTATTAGATATCAGTTGAACAAGATAACCGCATGTGGGTTGTACTTTTTAGTCAACGTGGTTCTCAAATAAGAGTAAAGCTTATATGCTTACAAAGCGGTCTAGGCTGATCCGTTACCCTGCTAGATCTTGCAAGTCATAGAGAATTTAAACTTAAATTAAGGAGTTAATATTTGGATTATACATGTTTCACTTAATGTATTTTTGCAGCATAAACATCAGTATATGGGTCTGAATCTCAGGTGATATTGTAGAGTTATGATGATTAGCTTCTGATTTCATGTCGATTATTGGTCTTAATACTTGATTTGCAGCTATGTAATTTTTTGTGGGATTGTGTAATCTTTAGCTGTACTGACTGATTATGATGATATTTTAATAAATATTATGGATACTCCTCACTCTTGTAGGGACATGATTAAACACACATAAATGGTACTCATTTTTTATTATTAAGAGCTTTTTGGCGTTCAATATATATTTGCATGTGAGATGATAGTTGTACAGATTTGATGCAAAGATTGCGGCAATTGTAGCTGATGAAACAAGATTATGCTAAAAATAATGGTTGGATCAAGCTTATTAGTACCGTGTCACGTGACAGGTATAATATTAATATTATCTATTAATTTATACTCATCTTATGTATTCTTTATCAAGGGTTTGCAACGAGAGATCTAAAAAGGAGATTATGTAACCAGTAAATTGGCATCAAAGTTTTGTAAAATTCTAACTAGGACTTAATAGACAGGTGTAATAATAGATATTTTAACTGATTAAATATCAACTAACAATTTGAGCTTCTATATTAATCTCTATTTGATATTTCAGTTGAAACATCATTGAAGTAGTTTTTATGGGAAGAATTTACAAATAGGTTGAGGAAGAAGCTGCCACACGAGGATCTGATCTTGACATACTCGTTGTGACAGGTGCCTAAGTATCTAGGTATCGATCTTAAAATCAAATAAATTTCCTTCTTATAATCTATACATTTTGATATTAAATAATGTTTATCAAAATAATAAAAACTTTTCCTTCACAGGATCTTTACAGCTTAACTCTCCAGCTACAGAGACGTATGTAAACCCTGTAATTAAACAGTTCTCAGATTTATTTCAAATCTATGTTCATGCTGTGTAAGATATCTTCTTTATATGAGACTAAGAGAAATTTAATTGCTTATTTAATAATTATCATGTTTAAACACATATTGATAAACACATTACTGTCACCGGTCATTTTCAGATGATGTATTAGCTAAAGGAAATAAATAAAGTAACCATATTACATATTGACTCGCTACATCAAATTCCACTTTATATAATGCATACGTAATAAACTATAAATAACTGTGTATGTATGCAGAGAGCTACACACATGTTTAGTAGTAACACAGGAGTTGAAGCCGGTGCTAACCGAAGTTGGTTTTACTACCTGTGTTCAAAATACAGAAATAAAGCTTACCCAAGTAGTTCTTTGTTATCATGTCTTGAACACGGAATTGTTAAAACACCGTCTTATTCATTATAATGGTATAACGTTTTTCCATTTAGTTATAATAACTTTGACACTAACATCTACGGATACCAATTTACCAATTTACACCAACAAGGAGCAAACTAAAACCAGTTAAGGAGTGAGTCAAGGAGTTATATGTTAACCTGTTTATTAAAGAGGTTGTGCTTGGGTTTACTTTTTTATTAGACGGGGTCACATTTATGTTAACTTATTAAATAGGTGTGTGTTTGAGTTGAGTTGTTTAATAAAACGAGTTATATTAACTGATCTAAAATCTGATTATTTTTGTGTCGTTTTATGATTGATGCTCATAGTAGATATACCACCTTGGGTGTCCAGTAGATTAAGTAAAATGTTTGGTAAATTACACTTAGGGATTGGGTTATGTTTTAATGATGGGTAAATCATCCCTCCTACCAACCGGTGTGTAGGGCACAAACGAACCAAAAGTTCAGCAACAGTTCATGAACCGTTCGACAAAAACTCTTTTATGTTTGTTCGTTTAATAAATGTACGAGCATAAACTCATCTTAATTAGGATTGTGTGACGCTGATTGCCTCACCACTAGTCCTCATAAAAAGGCATATATTAGAAAAACTCATCTTAATACTTTCTTTTTAAAAAATCGGTTTCATCCTAAGTCCGTAATCTGTTATAGTTCAACTTATACCAAATTAGTATTTTCTTTAAAAAACGAACAATTTTGACCAACACCTAGCTTTAATACGTTGTTCAACTGACGGAAACCGCTTGTTTTACTAGACTTAATCTCAAGTTAATTTATGGTTAATTTGTTGGTTCTATAAAATCTTTAACATGGGCGATTCAGTTTGGTTATTAGGTCATTTAACTATTGAGCCACAACATTTCACCATTCAATTAGTTTTACTGGATCATGTTATAAGTTAACCAGAGTTAAGGTTGCTGGTCATCACAATTGCTTAAATTGACTAAAAACATTCTCGTAAAAATGTTTCATCTTGTGAGCCTCAAGATATGAATATCTAGTGCACGAGGCTCTAGCATGCATGAGATCATGAGATCCAAAGGTGTCGGGCATTTCAAACTAACAAAAATTCTACCTGAAATTACGAATCAATCGTTTATACACTTTCAAGTTAGGTTTCAAGCCCATCTCCAGCATTTCATCATGCAATTTCATGGCTTTTTTCAACTCCTCCTCGCGACAAAATCCATTGATCATGATCACAAAACTCTCACTAGTAAGCAAGTTCTTGATTCTCATGTAACCAAAGATTCTTTCTGCTTCTTCAACCCTCAACACCTCCAAAAGTGCAGTTATCAGTGCATTATAAGCTGTTGAATCCTTACAGCAATCCTTCTTCTCCATATAATTATGCAAATTAATGGCTAAATCAACTTGCGACCTCTTGCAATAATGCTTGATTAAAAGACCACAACAAGAAGCTTCAAGAAAAATGGATTCTTGCAGAGCCAACTCTGCAAGCTCTTCTGCTTCTTTCCATCTGCGTTTCTTGCATTGAGAAGTTATATATTTTGATAGCGCGGTTGAGCTAGGCTTATACCCTTTTGAGATCAAATCTTTAAGTAAACGATCAACTTCCTTTGATGCATTTTCACTGCAAAGAATGTTGATAAACTCATTATAAAAGACAATGTTGACTTGAGCTCCTCTATGTTTAATAATGTGATACATCTCGATGGCTTCCTTTACGCGATTTTCCATAGACAACGCTTTGAGCATACAACCATAAGTCTTGTGTCCTAAACATCTTTGTCCATCACAAGTAGTCTTGAACAACATCTCTGCTGCATAAGTCTTTCTTATGTCACAAAGCTTCTGAATAACTGAATCGTGTTCGGTTAAAGGTTTTGAAATGTACCCTTTTTCCGCCATACATTCCATTGTGAATTTGATCATCTCATCATTCTTATGTCTACAAGCACCGTTAAGAACTGAAGCAAAAGTGTTAAACCCTGGAGTGAGTTTCTCCTAGACATTTCGTCGAACAGGTGTGATGCAACTTCAAACATCCCCATTTCACTGCAGCAATCGATCGCTAAATCATATATTAATGGATCATTTACACCCAAATTGATCAACCTAATCATTGCATCAACTTTCTCCTGTTTGCTGAAGATTTTCGCTATTATACGCAATGTAAACGGATCAAACATAACCCCATGTCGAATCATGACACCATAAAAACACAAACCCACCTTAACTTCATCGTTTTCATACAACGTATTGAGCAATGTTCTACATGAACGAACTGAAAACAACTCATTTCGATCTGAATAATTAGTCAAATCTCTGATTAGATTGAAAACCTCCAAAGCTTGTAAACACAGACCCTTTTCGCAATACCAATCAATAACACAATCGAATACTGTTAAAGATTCTGAACTACAAAAGCTTTTATCTTTTCCACTTGATTTGATCAAAGATCGAGCAATTTGATCAGGTGGGTTGTTCTGCAGTAGCGAATTCAAGATGGGTTTTGAAGGATTAACCAAACCCGAACCGATTAACAGATGGGTCAATCTGCATTGAACAGCAACATCTGGTTGAAAAGATGTGTTCTTGATTGCCCATTTGAAGAAATCTAAGGAGATTTGAGGTGGGATTCGTGTGGTGTTGAGGATTTGGAGGAAGATAGATGGGGTTAATTTGGATTTGAGGTTTAGGGTTTGTAGAATTGAAGGCCAATTGTGTCTTTGTTCAAGAATTGATGATACTTGAGAGACTAATTGTGTGTGGTTGATTTGGGTTCTCCAGTTTTGAGTTGTTTTGGTTGTGTTGTTGCAGAGTGAATTGATCAAGAGATTGGTATTCTGCATAGCGTCCGCAAGATTTTGAGCGTAGACAACATTCTATATAACCTTAGTTTGTAATGTTGGTGAGGCATAGTTTAATGTTCACATTTTACTATTTCCGGTCTATACAACCCTTTAATGCATTGTTTGTTACGTTTTTCTTTTCCACTGATGAAAACATATACTTTCTCTCTCACGAAATAGGAAGAAATCATACGAGATGAAGAGGAAGATCTAAAGATTTCTACGCTCTCAAATTAAGAATTGAAGATAAAGATTTGAAAACGATAGCCAGTTCATGTTTTTCTTATTGACAATCTTTCCCACTCTTCTCTTGCCTTTGTTCTATTCCCATCAATTCCTTCCCTTTGGGTTAGCATATTCTGTAGCCAATGACTCATATTAATGCATCTTTCTTTTGTCATTTGCAGGTGATGAGAGGTTGCCACGTTCGTGTTCATCATTGTCTTTGGGTGTATTGCTTCTTCTATGTTTTCCTCTACTCTGCTTTGCGTTGGTATGTTATTTTTTTTTTCATTGCTTGTTCTTTTCTTCTTAGCTTGCATGTTTTTTCTTCATTTCTTGAAAAGAAATCTGTTTGTATATGATGGTTTCTTTCTTCATGTATTGATTATGTTTTTTTATGAAATTTGTAAGTGTGTTGATTTTAGTTATATATAGATTTTAGTAGGTTTTGGTTGAAGTCGAGATTTCATTGACGGGACACTCATATATTTCATTTATAACATATGCTTTGGGGTTTATTTTGCTAGCTATCTTAAGTTGATGTCAATGATTCATATATTACATTTCACCAATGGAGTAGAAAGTTTGGTATTTTGAATATTTTATGTTGCATGCATCTACTATGAAAGTATCCTTTGCACTATTGCGAATAATTTTGTTGTTGGTATCACGTTTTTTAAAAAACTAGGTTTGATGTCATGTACAAACTAAAAACTCACGGCTAATTTCTTATCTAAATTAAGCTTTCAACTCTGTTTAATTCTCCTTTGATTGAGCAAGAAAATATAGATTTGGTTGTGAAATTTATAATAACACAGGTTTTACTTGATGAACATGTGATCTTTCTCATTGAGAGAGATTGTGGATTTGAAGATCTGTAAGAAAAGTAATACAAAGATGACTACTTAAAATGGCAAAATGCATGAAAGGCTTGTTTAAAATTGCTTGAGAAGCAAAACATGTCGGACCAATAGTTTGAACATCCAAAGACGTCGAACCAATAGGTTATAAATATGCTTCTTTTAAATACAAGAAATGCAAAGAATGAGATTGCGTGATATAAGGTACGACTTGTAGTATAAGGGTTTTATTTACAATCCTAGTAGTTGATTATGTGCAAAATATTTTTTCTTGTAGTGGATTCGATTACCCTATGATGCTTACTAGTCTAGTAATCTCATAAGGAATACAAAGGAAACATATATATATATATATATATATATATATATATATATATATATATATATATGTGTGTGTGTGTGTGTGTGTGTGTGTGTGTGTGTATATATGTATATATGTATATGTATATATGTATATGTATATGTATATATGTATGTATATATATATCTATATATATATATATATATATATATATATATATATATATATATATATATATATATCATCACAACAAAGTTATACGTGACACTTAAAAGTGACATTACACGAAAATCTTTCAATGCATTAAGCATGCCTAAAGCATTACTAATTAGTACTTTGAGATATGAATGCTAGATCTTTATATAGTCGCAAATAATCTAATCCGTATATGGTACAATCGACTCATCAAATAATCTAAGGTACAAGTTTAGTAAAATCAACCATGTGTCTATCAAAAATTCTCTCTTTAGGATTCATTAATCACAGCTTACAAATATGACTTTAAGATCATTGAGAAACTTTGTCAAACTTTTAAAGAAAGAGAATGACACAACTTAATTATTCCTCGACCTATAATTTGTATATATATGTTGTATTATTATTATTATTTTAAATCTACATCTAGAAGATGTTAGCACATTTCAATACGAAAAAATGTTCATCTGCTAAGCACATCCATATTGTATGATCGCTATACGTACATAAAAAATCATCCTCAAGTATAGAGCGAAGAAGCACATGATCTAAAAATATCATACTTGTGTGGATCAATGCATTAATATTTCTTGTAAATATTATGACATGGTACTATATACTAAGTACATGTGCTATTGAAATGCTACTCAAATCCAATATGTTGCTCGTGATACACTTTTTTCTTTAGCTATAATTTTGTCCCCTTGAGTTTTCTTACGAAAGTTTTTAACTAGTCAATTTCACCAACCTGTCAAAGAATAAGTTGAACTTTTTTAGGAGTAAGGACATGGGGTTGTTACTACGAGAAAAACATAAAGTCTTGGCTAGTTGGTTACGATGGTGCAGTATAGTTACTAGAGTAATATAAAGCTCGATTATGGAGACACAACAAGTTGGTGAAGATCAAGAGAAGTCTAACTACACTATTTTGAAGACAACACAAATGTCTCACTCAATTTAAAGAAGACTGCTTCATATATCTAGCATATCGTTATCACAAAAGATTAGGCGTCATAGATTGAAAATTGTAAGTTAGATTGAGAGAAAATATTATACACGATGTATTCTTTTCCTTTGACTAAATTTTTACCACTAGGTTTTCTTTGTAAGATTTTAACAAAACAACTTAAATTGTCCTATGGTATTGGTTAATATCGCTCTTGAAGAACCAAACCAACATTATCTAGTAGTACAATATTAATAGTGTATAATTTTAAAAGTATGAAAATAAATGTTATGAATGCAAACTATTTTATAGCTCGACCTCATGTTTGCTTTATGATTTACATTAGGGATATCCAAACATATTCGTATTCGAAACTGAATCCGAAATATCCGAAAAATTCGAAACCGAAATATCCAAAAATTCGAATCTGAAATATACGAAATTAGAGATTTTGGGTGTTTTCAGGTGTTTCGGATACTTTTATAAAAACTTTGGATATCCAAAAACATTTCTAATAAAAATATTAGTTTTCTATAAAAATTTTATCCTTAATTTACATGGTTGTATATCTTCGGATATCCGAAGACAGGGGCCTTTAGGTCATTTCGGAAAAGGGGTTCCCCAACGGATTTAAACAGAGTATGCGATGTATTTGTTGATTCATTTCTCGTGTATTTCTTCAACCCACAGGAAATCCAACATCTACGATGGTTTGCGACAAGTGTAATTCTTCGATCTTCATTCATAATCTTTTAATCTTAATCAATCAAAACATTTTTCATCTCTTTGCAATGATCTTCGTGTGTTTTCGTTGTATGAAATTCGATTCGATGGTGTGAAATTTCTAGGGTTTATAATGATTTGGGGCTAATACGTCAAATTGAAACAGGTGAGAAGAAATTGTCGAAAGTAATCGTACCAGATAAGTGGAAGGAAGGAGCAAGCAACACTACTGAAGGCGGTGGCCGTAAGATCAATGAAAACAAGCTTCTTTCCAAGAAGAACAGGTGCGATTTTCCTCCAACAACATTGAGTTGTATAATATTTAGGTGTTTTTGATCTATTGGGTATTGTTTAAGCATTCAATTTGAAATAAAAATTTGATTTTTGACCTAAGAGTTGCAATCCTGATTCTGTGTGATCTGGTAACATGGTGTCTTTGAGTTATGTTATATGAAGCATACTACGTTTAGTTATGCTTCTGTTATGAATATATATTGTATTGGTGAACCTTTGAAAGCCTTGTTATGCTGGTGATTTAGTGGACACAGAGGTTTGGTGAAGCAGCCGATTTCATCTTGAAAGGGATCATTATTATTCTAGGATTAATTTGGCCTTAGGTAATCCATTTTTACTATATTTTTCACTTGATATCTCACGGTGTTTATGACATATAAATGGATACAGTCATCTAGTTCATCCCCATAAAATACCATTGCCATCTGTACTTGAAGTTTATATTCGTAGAAAGTAACCAGCTACACCAAGGATTCAATCATCTTCTGATTATGTTGCATCGAAGCTTCTAGTAAACACGTGCATAAGTTTAGTTGGATACTGTTGCTTGAGGATGAATAGTTTACCTCGATAAAGGAGTTACTTTATCTTCACTTTTACATGAGGGAATACAATCATACATTGTTTAGAGGTTGAAAACAGAGCCACAGAGGGTTGGTGGGTTTTGTAACGGGCCAAAATGCATTATTGGGTTGCGTTGAGTGTCAATTGAATATTATTGGGTCAAAATGCATTATTGATCTGACCCTAAACACTTCTTTTGTCAATTGGATATTAATTACAACAATAGTCTTATTTTTTAATAAAGCTATTTTGGATACACTTTGGATGACCCTTAACCTGTTTTATTCGTTTGACTAGTTTCTTTACACATGTGACCCATTAGACTTAAAACACAACCCATTGATAAGTAAACACGTTGAAATTGCCAGCTTGTTATGCACACCGAGTAAGATATGGTTAATTATATATAACGTTTTGTGTAATTGTTGTCTTTTGTCGAATTGTCTCTAGATGGTCACCATTAGGAACAACCAAGTGTATCATCTGCAAGCAGCAAGTACACCAAAATGGCAAGTACTGCCATACATGTGCCTACTCTAAAGGTATATATTACATCTTAAATCCAAATCTAGATTTATGCATTAATTTCTCATTTTTCACCATCCTTAAAAAGTAATCAAATAACATAAGCTGTTTTTAAATGATTGTGAATGTAGGGGTTTGTGCAATGTGCGGTAAACAAGTTCTCGATACTAAGTACTACAAGCAAAGCAATGTGTAAGTTTAGGCTCTTTGCTGTCTTCAATGAGGGCCATCTTTCTTTTAGTCGACTTTTATGACCTGCTAAGATTGTAATGTTGACAACAATGTTCCTGTTAATATACTGCTTTATCAGAATGATCTATAACTAATGAATTTGGTTTAATTTTCTGGATTATAGATAACAACCAATTGATACTGCACCAATTTATTATTTTTAATTATTTTTTTCTTCTAGTTATATTTATATTGCTTTTGCAATTACAATTTAATTTTAGTCTGAGAAAGAAATTTCTTCTTGGTTTTGAACCTTAGGTTTTCTGAATCCAACTTAAATTAATTTATCTTGTATAATAATAAAGATTTTAGTCATGCAAGTCTTATTTATAGGTAAAAATATACTAACCATCTTACTGTAACTTAGCAAGTTTGGACTCGTTATGATAATGGTTGTTGGTGCCCATTTAGACACGTTCTAAGTTAGCAAGTTTCATACGAGTGAACCGTTTTGACCTATTGTATAATTTAAGTGGCCCATTTCAACCCATTTAGCAAACCAATATTATCCAGATGAACCTATTTCTTGAAGAATTGGTGATGAATTCCGGGTCTTATTTTACTAGTACACAGCCAAAAACATATAGACAGATGGTAATCTGGTATGACGCCAAACATAACACAAATTATGTACATTAAGAGCATATAACCGTTTCCTGTATACATAATCAGAAAAAGAAACAGAACAAAAAGGTATTGCTATGTCCTGAACAATACTTACAATTCAGGAACACCAGCAAATTATTTTTAAGATTTTACAATATATAAATTCAAACAATTGGTTATTATACATAAACCAAAAAAATAAATAAATAAATAAATAGATTCCAGCAGATAATGAAAGAAGATTACAAGCAACAAGAAGAGCTAATATCACTTAGATACAGCACAAGTTGCAGTCACAGTAGAAACCATGTCAGCCATCTAGAAACCATGAATCTTGATGTGTTCTTTCTTCACAATGCCAGCCTGTATAAACCCACAAATTATCAATAGAAAAAATTCAAAATTAAAATTTGGTGAAGAGTGTATATAATCATTTACTTGAATGAGGAAGGTAGATACATTCTTCCTTTGATCACCTTGAAGTTGGATAACCTGCATTAAGTATACAAATGCAGCACATAGCATATAAGTGCAGCATATAGCGTATAAGTGCAGTGTTAGGCTATAGCGTATAAATACAGCATATAACGGGCTTGACCGAGTGTTGTTACCTTGCCAAGTTGAGGGTCTTGAACAACGGTACCATTGCAGCAAAACTCCTTTTTAAGGTCCTTAAGTATCTTATTGTAGCTGAACTCTTTCTTTAACCCTTGGACAGTCGTCAGGCTTTTTCTACCATTGCGTTGTTGTATACGTATATGAACGTATTCCTTTGACCCTGCCGCACTCGAGTTCTCAGCATTTGCCTCAGCAAATGGATCTTACTTGCACACAAATGAAATAAATAAATAATAAACTTAATACTCTGAATACAAAGGTATCACAAAGCTAGATAGATGTGCAGTAACTTACCAAAGGCAGTTGGAATTTGGATGTCAATCTCAGACATGAAATATGAGTGCTAGAATTGGAGGCAACAAACAACCAAGCAACCAACCAAATAGGTTTCTTTTTGTTGAACACAGCTGAAACATAAGTTAGAATCACATCACCTAAATGATCTTGAAAACTGGGAAGATATATGGATCAAAAATTCATATTTCCTTTCCAGTAATCATAAGCATTGTTATGTTCATGTTCATGTAAACGAAAATTATAGGTCAAACCGCTAATCACAGTTACCATAAACGACAAACCAAACCAACTGAATGGATGTGTCATGCCTGTTTTGACGAAATTCTATGTCGAACAACTAATTACAATTTCGAGAAACTACAAACCAGACTAACCGGGTTGGATGAGTCATCTGGTTAGCTGGTTGGTTTTAGCAGTTTGGTGATCATTTCTGACGGCTTGAACTGATTTTCATATATTCTTTGTCAAAATTGTTAGGTTGAAAAATATATTTAGAATGATTAAATTAATATAATACATACATATTAACATATTCGAAGAAACCAAACCAACTGATTGGATGTGTCATGCTTGTTTTGTTGAAATTCTATGTTGAACAGCTAATTACAATTTCGAGAAACGACAAACCAAACTAACCGGGTTGGATGAGCCATCTGGTTAGCTGGTTGGTTTTAGCAGTTTGGTGATTATTTCTGACGGCTTGAACTGATTTTCATATATTCTTTGTCAAAATTGTTAGGTTGAAAGATATATTTAGAATGATTAAATTAATATAATACATACATATTAACATATTCGAAGAAACCAAACCAACTGATTAGATGTGTCATGCTTGTTTTGATGAAATTCTATGTTAAACAGCTAATTACAATTTCGAGAAACGACAAACCAAACTAACCGGGTTGGATGAGTCACCTGGTTAGCTGGTTGGTTTTAGCAGTTTGATGATCATTTTTTACGGCTTGAACTGATTTTCATATATTCTTTGTCAAAATTGTTAGGTTGAAAAATATATTTAGAATGATTAAATTAATATAATACATACATATTAACACATTCTAAGAAACCAAACTACGAACCGAACTGTTTAAATCTTGAACCTGCCGAATTGCTACAGTTGTATAGATTGGTACGTTTTAACGGTTCATAAACATCCCTTATGCTGATCATAAATTAGGGATCATAAAGACAATGCACCAAAATGTTATGGAAATTTCTGCAATCATGAGGCCATCTAATGAAGGTGAAAGATGTATCATTATGAATCAAATTTGCAGAATAACAAGATAACAGAAACGTAAAGATCACATAACAAGATAAAATTTTTAAAACCAACAATCTGATGAATACGAAAATGACGAATCGAAATCATTCGTAGCGAAACAACAACAGATCGCGATTGCAGGAGATGAAGATCAGATGAACGGGTGGGTACCTGACCGGAAGAAAGAATCTGCGATCGGAGACGATGGAGATGGGTCAATGGATTGAATGGTGATATATGAATGAAAATGTAGATGTAGAAGAAGTGGACGGTTTACACACCTCTATTTTACAACCTTAGGAATTTGTAGTTGGCTTTTTACCACCGTATTCTGCGCTAGGGGTGCATTTGTAGTTTCCTGTCATATGCTATTAGTATTTTTTGGATGTGAATTTTGTGTGTAACTAGTTTATTACCCACCCACCGCGCATTGTGACAGCATCCTATGCGGCATGATAAAGTAGAGACTATAATTGACCCGACTCGTTTTCCAAACCAAATTTACGACGAAACGCAGGGTAATTCGAATCAATACCATTGAATGAATACGTATTATATTTGATTTGACTTTTTTTTAAACAAATTTATGTTGAAACGTAAACCGACTCAAAACGTACATATACAAACACGTGCGGTGGCACTGTATGCAGCGTGATAAATTATAGATTACAATCACCCCGACTCATTTTCGAACTAAATTTATATCAAAAAGTAGAGTAACTTGGATTTATATCGTCAAATGAAAACGTATTATATTTGACTAGACACATTTTCAAACAAAAATTAATTCAAAACGTAGACAAACTCAAAACGTATTATATTTGACACGACTCATTTATGAACATAATTTAAATCAAAATGTAGACAAACGTTGAAACGTAGACAATCTTAAAGCGTATATAAAAGAAGCACGGAAACGTTTTATATTATCCGGCTCGTTTCTGAACAAAATTGCATACGTTGACGGACTCAAATTTATACCGACATTTTACAAAGTTTGAGAGGGTAAAATAACATTTTATAAAGTTTTTAAAAGAGATGGGGAGGTGAAATTGTAAACATATAAAGATGAGGCTGGGGAATAAAGACCGGTGGCTTAAAAGCCACCGGTCATTACTTTTAAGTATATAGTAAATGTAAATGTTTTTACCAATCAATTGTTGGCAGGGTGTCTATGGTGTTGTTGGGCGGTTTTGATTCAAATTCTAGGTTGCACTGCTAAGTAAAGTTTTAAGGAACTACAAATCAATCTCGCTAGGTGTAGTGGTTGGTTGTTCTGGTCGGTTTTACTTGCGTTATGGTTTGACGGTTTGGTTTGATTGTTTGGCGATTTGAACTGATATTTTATTTTTTCACAACATTACGTTGTATTGAAACTTCAAAAATGGTATTAACGATTCATGATTATATTTAAATACACACAAACATATGGAAAAGTTATTGTACAAACAAGATTTCCATACAAATTTATCATGTAAGAAAAAGTGTTATGTGAACAATTATAACGCTAGTGGAAGAATTTGTCACGTAAAGATGGAATTATCTGTAAGGGTAATAGTATTCTTTCGTGATAATTTTATATTTGCATGATAATTTACGCAAGTGTAATCCTTGTATAATCGTTTCTACGTAATAATTTCATCTCACTTTGTACGCTTCGTATGAATAAACATTTCGTATTCTAAACTTTTTATATACACATATGAAACTACTACATATTCTAAATTGAAAATATATATAAATAGTAAATATGTCAAATGAACCGGTTTCAAGTTCCAAGCCAGATCAAACCGTAAAACCATCACACTGCTAAAACTGAACCATGAATTGATCTCAAACTCTAATCAAACCAGTCAAGTTTGTATATGTTTGGATGGTTATGTCGATTTCAAGCGTAGATCCACTCACGATTTTATTAAAAGAACTACACAAGAATCAAATTTACAGGTTTACTTCTTCGCTTTTTTTTTTTTTTCAAAAACGGACGAAAAATTTACAAACCTTTTCTACATCTAAAACATCATATGGATTAACTAAGGGTTGGTTAAACTAAAATTTTTATTTTGTCTAAAAAGCCTAAGAAACAATCTAGGCCATTAATTTTTTGATCTAATACTAATAAAAGGCTAAGATTCAAATGGAGGGAAAAAAAAAGATGGATGGGTATTTGTAATATACACATTTGTTGATTTTTTTTAAATTTCCTCACTTTTTTAAACGTTGATAATTTTTTATACAATATTATTTTTTGAAAAAATTAAACCATAAAATCAAACGTTTTTTTCTTTTTAATTTGAGTATAGTATTGATATAATTTTTCGATAAAAAAAACTAGACTGTATAGAATTGTGCTGTTTTATACGAAATTGTGTTGTTTTCCATAAAATAACACATTTTAAGAATAAAATAGTATATAATTTACAAAAAACACCACATTTATGTGGTGAAATACTACAGAATTATAAAACAACACCACTAAGAATACATATTTTAATATTAAATAATATAAAAAAAGCACAAAAATAACATAACAGAATAAAAATAACATAACAATGCAAAAACGTAAAACGTCACAATATATTTTAAGTAGTATAAATAACAGAACATCACAACAAACAAGCCCAACAAAACAATACAACAAACAAACACTTCAAAACAGTACATCAAACCAACACATCTAAACAAAATATCAATGTAAAATGTATTGAAAAATTAAGTTGTTTGATATTAGTAATTAGTATTTTTAATCATTTTATTGGGTGTTAATATGACAATAAATTGTTACACAAGCTAGTGGAAATATCTAAGTTAATTGGGTATATCAATATTAGTTTGTTCAATGTACATGTGTGAAGAATTAGTAGGAAATAATTTTATGATCATTTTACCTTTTTTTTTTTAGACTTTTTATGCAAAGTGATGTTTTTATTTGAAACACCCTATACCACTATATAAATCAATAATCAATCTTTGAAAATCAACTTGAACATAACAAAAGCGGATACTTAAAAAAACTAACATATGGGTTGTTACAAAGTGATCAACATGATATAATAGCCTTAATAGGATATAATCCATACCAAAATTGTGCGTTTAAAAATTAAAATGATTTTACGATCTTTATTAAATTAAAGATTCTTAAATCTTAAGGTTGTTATATCTCTCCCTACTATAGTAATATTTTCCTATCTTATGTTATCTTCTAGCTCGTAAGTCGATTCATGTCCATAATTATCACAATATTATTTTCACCGTATAAATCTATTCAATTTGCCCATGAGTTTGCTAGACTTTTCAAAATCACCCGATACTTGAATTGAAATTCTTAATAAAAAGTACATCTTATTTGCGTAACCATTTTTGTTCGTCTAATTTTTAGAAATGTTCAAAAGATCCGGATCCGGAACCAACCCTAATTATCGGAAAGTTCCAAACCGACATATTCGAATGTAGTGTTAAATCATCTCTTACCTTCTGTATGACAAGTTCTAAAAGTTCAAGGGTGTTAATTGTAGTTAACCAATTATAAGAGGGTTCATATTGTACTTAGTTTGTTACTAATTGTCGTTAATGTTTAACAGTCAAGTTAGGTCAATATATCCGAGTAGCAGCATCTTGTATTCCTCATCTAAAAACTGAGTGATCAATGTCTTGATTGATTAGTGAGATCATCTTTATGATTGTGTTCTTAATTCTTGATCTATTGCAAGTTCGAATTGTCTTTCTTTGGTGTTAATTTCAACAATTGGTATCAGAGCTCGGTTATCGGCTTGATTCAAAGATAGAACCAAACCTGTGTTCGATTGAAGATCAAGATGGTGTCAACAAAGTTCGAATTGGAGAAATTCAACGGAAAGAACGATTTCAGTCTATGGAGAGTGAAGATGAAGGCCCTATTGGTGCATCAGGGGGTTGTAGATGCACTGCTTGGCGAGGCGAAGTTACCTGCAACTCTTACAGAGAAGGAGAAGAAGGATGTGCTTGAGAAAGCATATAGTGTAATCACACTTAGCCTGGGCGATAGGGTGCTGTGAGAAGTATCAAAAGAAACATCAGCTGCAGGGATCTGGTCAAAATTATAAAGCCTCTATATGACCAAATCTCTTGCTAATCAACTGTACTTGAAAAAAAGGTTATGTTCTTTTCGCATGGTCTCAGGGAGGACATTGAAAGATCACATAGATGAGTTTAATAAGATCATACTAGATCTGGAAAACATTGATGTAAGTCTTGATGAAGAATATCATGCAGTCATCTTCTTGGCATGGTTGCCTCATGCATATGAGCACTTTGTTGATACCCTGGTGTTTGGATAAGATACCCTCTCAATGGATGAAGTGCTGGCCGCAGTCAACTCAAAAGAACTACACTAAAAGAATGAAGTCTCTGATGAAGTTGGAAGTGGATTGTATGTAAGAGGAAGATCAAAACAAAGATCATTCAAGGGAAAATCAGTCAACAAGTCAAAGTCCAGAATCAAGAGAAGGTCCTATATCTGCAATTCGGACAAACACTTAAAAAGGGAGTGTCCAGATAAGAGGAAAAAGAAGGTTGAATCAACTCTATTCAAGGTTTAAGGAAATAACTCACCTGATGGATCAATTGATGGCTATGAGAGTACTGATGTTCTTGTAGCCTCAACTGGTTCAATGAAGGGAGAGTGGATATTGGATTCAGGATGTTCTTATCATATGACACCAAATAAAGAATTCTTTAATGAACTAAAGATGGAAAGAGTTGGTTATGTCCAATTGGGTGATGATAGGCCTTGTAACATAATAGGATCTGGTATTGTTAAATTGCAACTTGAAGGTGGAGCTGAGATTGAACTACAAGATGTTAGGTACATTCCCAACCTAACTAGAAATCTAATTTCCTTGGGAACCTATGAAAGGGCAGGGTACCATGTTACTTTGAAAAATGGTAAGGCTAGAGTTGTATTGGGGTCTAGGATAATCCTGTTTGGTACCAGGAAAGGCAACAATATCCACACCCTAGATTGTAAGGTGTTGAAAGGGTCAGTATGTGCAGTGAATAATTCAGTATGGAGTTCAGCCATGTTATGGCATAATAGGCTGGGTCATATTAGTCAGCAAGGTCTTGTTGAGTTACACAAACAACAAGCCTTTAAGAACTTGTTCAGTGTAGAAATTGATTTTTGTGAGCACTGTGTAATGGGAAAGGCTCACAGGGTAAAACTTGGAAAGGGAACACATGCATTAAAGGGCATACTAGACCATGTTCACACAGATCTATGGGGGCCTGCAAAGATGAAGTCTCTAGGTGGATCAAGGTACTTCTTGTCAATAGTTGATGACTATTCAAAGAGGGTTTGGGTATATGTAATCAAGTCTAAGGATAAGGCATTTAATAAGTTCAAGGAATGGAAAGTTCTTGTAGAGACACAGACTGGGAAGAAGGTTAAGAAGCTAAGGTCTGACAATGGGTTGGAATTTTGTAGTGGTATGTTTAATCAGTTTTGCAAACAACATGGTATTGGCAGGCATTTGACAGTACCAGGCACACCACAACAAAATGGGTTAGTAGAAAGGATGAACATGACACTTTTGAACAAGGTCAGATGTATGCTATCCAGTTCTGGATTGCCAAATAGTTTCTGGGCAGAAGCAGTTGTGACTGCAGCCTACTTGGTGAACAGATCACCTTCTTCTGCACTTGAAATGAAGACATGGAGTTATGGTCTAGAGCTGAGTCCAAATATGATCATTTAAGAGTATTTGGAACTGTATGTTATGATTATGTGAGTCAAGGTACGCTTGAACCTAGAGCTCACAAGTGCATCTTCATTAGATATCTAGATGGAGTTAAGGCATACAAGTTGTGGAGACTAGGAGAAGGTAGTCCTAAGATATTTGTGAGCAGAGATGTCACATTTAAGGAAGACCTATTCTATAAAGATGTTGTGGGAGATCTACAGGTTGATAACTCTGATGCCGACTTTTCTTCATCAGGTATACAATTTGAGGTGGAGAATGCCACTGAAGATGATAATAGTAGTGCGGAAGGGACATCTATGCAAGGTACTGACACTAGAAGACAAGTAGACTATAGTCTTGCTAAAAGAAAGGTCCAGGAGAACCATAGTTCTACCTGTGAGATTCAGAGATGAGTGTGACTTGTTAGCATTTGTGTTTTATGTTGCAGAAGTAAAACATACTTGTGATCCATTGACTTTTGATGAAGCTGTGAATTCTGTGAACAAAAATAAGTGGATAAAAGCAATGAAGGAAGAGATGAAGTCATGTACAAGAATCACACATGGATATTGGTTGATAAACCTGTAGATCAAAAACTTGTGGAATGTAAGTGGTTGTACAACTTAAAGGAAGGGATACCTAGTATGGAGAAACCTAATTTCAAGGCCAGATTAGTTGCAAAGGGTTTTACTCAAAGGGCAGGTATTGACTACACTGAAATTTTTTCACCTGTTATCAAACATACTTCTATTAGGGTGATACTGTCCTTGACTGTCGTAAATGATTATGAATTAGAGTAGTTGGATGTTAAAACTGCTTTTCTTCATGGGGTTTTAGAAGAAAACATTTATATGAGACAACCTTTGGGGTTTGAGGTCAAAGGTTAAGAGGACAAAGTGTATTTGCTTAAGAAGTCTCTATATGGACTTAAGTAGGCCCCTAAGCAATGGTATAAAAGGTTTGATGATTATATGATTTCTTATGGGTTCATGAGGAGTAGTTATGATAGTTATGTGTATTATAAAGAATGTGATAGGGGAGAGTTCATTTATCTCATGTTGTATGTAGATGATATGTTAAATGCATGCAAAGATAAGACTCAGATTGAATTTACTAAGAACTTCTTAATGAGTGAGTTTCTGATGAAGGATCTGGGCAATGCTAAGAAGATCTTAGGAATGGAGATCTAGAGAGATAGATCTGTAGGCAAGTTGTTTCTGACATAAAGATCCTATGTCAAGAAAGTGCTGAAAAAACTTTAACATGGAGAAATGTAAGGCAGTGTTAACACTCCTTGCTCAAACTTCAAATTGTCAATTCAAGATTCTCCTAGTACTGATGATGAGTAAAAGGAAATGGATAAGTGCCTTATGCTAGAGTAGTTGGGAGCCTAATATATCTAATGGTTTGTACCAGACCAAATATTGGATATGCTGTCAGTTTGATAAGCAGATATCTTGCTAATCTTGGCAAGAATCATTGGCCTGTAGCTAAGTGGGTTCTAAGATACTTGAAGGGAATAAAGAATCTTGGTTTGGTATTTGATAATACAAGGAATTCTAGTTTAGTAGTTCATTGATATATGGATGCTGATTTTGCTAAAGACTTAGATAAGGGAAGATCATTCACTGATTATGCATTCTTGATATGGGGAATTTGTTAAGTTGGAAAGCTACTTTACAGCGTGTTGTAGCTTTATCCACAACTGAATTTGAGTATATAGCCTAACTGAGGTAGTGAAGGAGGCTATTTGGTTAAAAGGCTTTATAGGTGAATTGTGAGTTCAATTCCCAAGTGCAACCATATGCTGTGATAGTCAGGGAGCAATACAATTGTCTAAAAATCAGGCATTTCATGAAAAAACCAAGCACATCAATGCCAATCTTCATTTGATAAGAAATGTACTGCAGTCAAAGGAAATTATCATTTAGCAGGTTAGCTCGAAAGATAATGGTGCTGATATGTTTACTAAGTCACTGCGAAGTCTTAATTTTGAACATTGTTTGAAGATTTTGGGAATAGGATGATTTTACACTAAGGTGGAGATTGTTGGAATGTAGTGTTAAATCATCTCTTACCTTCTGTATGACAAGTTCTAAAAGTTTAGGGGTGTTAATTGTAGTTAACCAATCTTAAGAGGGTTCATATTGTACTTAGTTTGTTACTAATTGTCGTTAGTGTTTAATAGTCAAGTTAGGTCAATATATCCGAGTAGTAGCATCTTGTATTCATCATCTAAAAACTGAGTGATCAATGTCTTGATTGATTAGTGAGATCATCTTCATGATTGTGTTCTTAATTCTTGATCTATTGCAAGTTCGAATTGTCTTTCTTTGGTGTTAATTTCAACAATATCTGAATTTTTTATATTTGAAATTTCGGATTCGGATTGTGTTTTTTAAAGTTTCAAATATCCGATGTATCCGAAATATTTTTTATTTACAAAAACTAATAAATAATTAATATCAATTCTAAATTTCGGATTTTTAAGGATACTTTATAAATTCTTTTTCGAAAATTCAGATAAACGAAATAATTTATTAAATTTGTATAAAAATTATTAAAGAATACATGTTTTTTCTTAGAATTTGGATATCCGAATGCGAAATACGAAAATTTGGATATCAGAATTTCAAATATTTGAATTTTGGATTAAGATATTGAAATCTACTATTTAAAATTTCTAGATATTCAAATTTAAACATGTTGCTTTCGTTCTGATTTTTGTTTATAGTTTATATAGTATTTCTATTCGTCTCCATAATAAGTTCACATCTCTCTTAATTTAGGGACTAATAAACTAGCATTCGACACTTTCTATCGTAAAATTCCACAATTGTATTCCACAAGTGTTTATGGCTTGATATTTCCATCTCTCTTAGTATATGCCCACACCATATCTTCTAGCACTTAAATCATATATTCATTTTACATGTCGTAAAAAGATAATAAACGAAATTGCCTTTTAAGGTTCAAACACGTACTCATTTAAGGCTAAAAACTAATCCAAAACTTTGAGGTACATCTAATGGCTTTACCTATTACCTATACAATAATACACTATGTTTACACATAACTCAGTTACACATAACTATGCCAACTTCTTTATTAAATAATTTATTAAATAAATAGGTTAGGTACTCGTGTGTTACACGAGTTCAAATATAAAAACTATATAATAGATATTATATATGTATAATCTAATATATGTTATAGATAAGACATTAAAAAAAAATTATATATAACAAACATATTTAAATTATAAACAATAATATACGAAAAACAATAATTATAAGACAATTACGCTATTAATATAAATGAAGTTTTTATCATGGGTGATTATAATAATATTATTATTTAAGCGTTTTATAATAAAATGTTAAAATATAGGTACAAACATAACATATTATGATAATTATAATCGAATCATATATAATAGTAGAAAGAAAGAAATTAAAATGCTTAAAAAATACATGTCAATTTTGAAATGAATATAGATTTGCTATTTTTGAAAAGTTATTTTAAAAATGATGTAATACTATAAATATGAAAACTGTTTAAAATTAAATGTCAAATATTTATCAATAATAATAAATATTATTGAAATCTATTAAAAAAGTAAGAATACTAAAATTATAAGAAGTAAGTTAATATTTAAAGAGTGATGCAGGTGATAACACGTGACAATATTTATGTGACATCTAAATAAATAAACTAGTATGGAGCTATGTAAAAGAAAAATTATTCTTTTATCATTAGTTACAGACTTTGTTTAACGACACTACGTTAGCCCTGACAAGTGACAACTATTACCCAATTTACATCATGGCCTTGAAACTTTTTGTAAAACTCCATCCATGACCCACCACAACATGGTGTAACACCCCCGTCTTTCTTAATAGTGGATTTCAAAAGTTTTATTTTGAACATCACATGCTCTAGTCATTCATTTATAAATATAGAGTTACCATTTAAGCAAGTTATAAAGGTGGGTGTTATAAAATTCACTGAATATCAAAATAAATATAAAAGCATGTATAAGTTAACTTTCTTAAGTCTTCTCTTAGTTAAAACGAATTTATTGAAACTATTCGTTAGTGAGTTACAAAGAAGACACCATATTGATGTAACATTTGTTTAGCCCTTTACACTTTGCATAATAAAAAATATATCAAAACAATAACACATGTCACTTATACCTAACTACCTATGTCGTAGGTATGATAACTTTTGATAGTATCACCATAAGGAGATGGTGGTCATTATCGTCAGATGCTTGCAAACGTATCATCTATTAGGCTCGATATTTTAGTTAGCCCTTATAGATTTTAACACATTGGTCTTGACTCAACCTCGTCCAAGAGCCATCCTCCTATCATATAAGAATTTACTCTACATGTTCCTATATGCATCATCAAATAAACATTACTTAGAGCATTCATAGCCCGTTTCAAATATATATGTGAGTGGGTGCCCTATATTATGAGGGATGGTTGTGAGTGATTATGAGTGAAAAAAGAAGAAAATTTATGGGGGTTGTATCGTATTTTCTCATAACACAGTACAACCCCCATAAATTTTTTGATAGTTTTTAAAATGGTTGTGAGTGGATGAGAGAGAAAATATAATGATAACGGTATGAAAAAATATTATTTAATTAAAAAAAAGAGAGAAAAGATAGTGATTTTAGTGTAACTATAAAGATGAGAATAGGGGATGAATTGTGAATGCTCTTAGGACTCTAACTTGATTGTCATAATGTATTTATTAGTTACGTGTCATCTTCTAATAAGTTACTTTACATGTTTCAGCTTCGATCCTAGCTCAAGAAATTATTGGAATTTGCCAAACCTATAACATGAGGAATAGCAATAGCAACAATTCTAAACCCTAATTAAGTTGAAAAACTAATTATTTGAAATAAAAATCTTGTAACTAGTTATCACTCAAAATCGTACAATTTTAGGACAGATTCATGAAGCCAAATACTTCCATGATGTTTAGTTGATGGACCCAAAAAGGTATTTTTTCTACAAGTATTTAGTACTTAACAAAATAATCATCATAACGAATGAGTTTAGCTAGTAACTTGTACAATTATTAAATACTGATCTGGTTATCGAGACTTGATAAAAAACAAGTTAATATATCGGTCTTAGCTATCTTTATTATGTATGGGTAAGTAAGATCGTCTCCACAGGGAATATGTGAAAAGTGTTTAACGAATATGACTCAGTTAACTTAAAGACAAGAACTTTATAATTAAAGATTAAAACTTTGGATGAATGAATGAACAAACGTGCATAAAGCAAAGAACTTTGAAACAAATTTACTTAAATAATGACAAACAATTACTTCCGAGTTTCCAATTCCGTAAGATCTACAAGTGATAATTTTAAATTAGGGTTTGTAAGAAACAATACTTCAAGATTTTAGCTTTTGATTAAAGTAGTAACAAATGAACAATCTTTTAAGACTCATTCATTTACAAAGTTACTAATTCACCTATATCACGTTGTCTACTTTTCTTAATGAGCTCACGATGCAAGGAAATCAAAAACTGATGATCAAGCACACAACTTTATTTATAAGTAAACCTTTTAACTAAATCAAAACATAAAATTTCATTCACTAATCCATTGTTCAATACAAAAAACCCTAATCAATCATACCAATTATTTCATTTAACATGAATTGTACTCCCAAAAGCAATCAACAAGAACTTAGCCACTCATGGTCTTCATTTAATCTTCAATCTTGATTTGGAGAATGTTTTTGGATGACTTTGGGAGCCTTGGAACACCAAAAATCGCCTTAGAATTGTCAAGATTCGGGCTTGGAAAAGTCCTCCTCGAATAGGGTTGAATTATGTTTAAGTAGCTTGAAATTCCACAAAATCCGGAAGTTGGTTGCATACCGGCGTATGATACGCCCAGGGGCGGCGTATCATACGCCCCCCTTCTGTAATTTTTGTCAAATACGGCCACAAATACGCCCACCAATACGCTGCCCGGCATATGATACGCCCATACCCGGTGTATCATACGCCGGTTTAGGGTTTTCTGGGCCATTTTTGTAACTTTCTTTATTTTCAGCTTCAACCCTTGTAGTTCCGTATTTTGCTCCTTTTTCTCTCAAAATAGACCTTCTTTAGCTCGAAACACCTATGAATCAAAACATAAACAATGTGAACTTGTTCTACACTTATCATGATGTAAAATCATGCATTTAGATTAATTAAACACTGAATTATTCCCACGCGATCACATCCCCACACTTAACCTTTTGTTTGTCCTCAAACAAACTTACTTGCGCAATTCCCCTTATTTAATCAAACATGCTAAGTTATCACAACTTTGTATAAGTTGAGGTCACAAGGCATACTTACTTTTAAACTTTCATCATGTAAGATGCACAACCCAACATGTAATATCATTCATTTTGTAAACTTAGAATCATCTTAGTTGGCATAACTTCCCCTTTTGCTTCAAACATTCATGAATTCACAATCCTCACAATTAACACTCCTCTCGGTTTGTTTTGTGGACTAGTGATTATATACTAGTATATCTGGAACTCTCAAACCAAGACTGTACATCTTCATCATAAGCTCGTGTATTAATCATATCGCCATCAATTAACACAATATAATACATAAATCAAGAGGTCTTTCATGGGTTGTAATGTTAGGCTAATGTTTAAGGTGGGATAGAATAGGGCTTTTAGAGTGGGTAATGATGAATGAAATCCAATTTAACATGCTAGACGTCTTGTTTATCAATCTCTATCATCTAGTTGCAATAATATTCTTTATTTCCCACGCTATTTTTGTTGCTACATATTTTGGTCATTTTGACCTCATATTTAGCATTTTTCTTTTTCTCTCTTATTATTATTTTTTTCATATAACCAAATTCAAACCAATCATACTATTATTAAACTAATACTTAAAAGACACTTCTAAACAAGTCATGGATTGAACTTCATCACCCATGGTTTCATAAAAAGGCTAAGGCTTTGTAAGCTTATTGTGTTGGGTTATACAATGATAAGTTGGGGCTCAACATGGTGTCTAAAGGAAAATTATCAAGGTATGGAATTCAAAGAAAAAGGTTCAAGTAAATGGTTCATTCCTAATGCCTCTATCATATTAATGCACATATTGGTTCATGATCTTGACACGCATCAATTACACGAGTTCTAACTTAAATGCACGTTATGGTTTCCCTCATTATGAAAAAATATAAAGCAAATCAACATATGCTATGAATTTCTCAATTAGGCTCAAATTCTCACGGAAACGGTGGGAAATGGTTAAAAATATGAAGCACATATGTCATCTACAATCCGGTTTGTTTTGTCTTCTAAGAATTCTACCTAATTTTATAAAAGCTCATGATGGGAGTGGCTTAGTATAATTTCAAAATAAGCATGCCAAGGGATCTATACATGCACAAACTAGTGATAATTAACCATGTATGAAAATATTTTTAGGGCTCAAGCACAATTAAGCTTATTAGAAGATTTATTTTTCAAAAAGGTTCAATTTTTTCTAATTCTTCCCTCATCTCCACACTTGAGATACATTGTACTCAATGTATGGTAGTTAATCTGATGACACAAAGAGAACCATGATTAAAATTTCACTTACTTAGCATTCAAAGTTACCAACTCGTTCCCCACCCCTCATTCATCATCCGTCCACTTAATACAATTATTTAATAAGTTGTCTTAGTCACACACACATATTATTCATAACTAGAGGGAATGGAGCACATGGACCTGATCAGTGTGCAACACTCGATCAGCGAGTGCCACGATGGTTCTGGCTAGGTCATATGGATCATCAACCTGCGGTGGTAGTAGGGGTGGGCCAAACCATTCGGTCATTAAATTTTGCATCTACTGGAAGCTGTATGGATCAGTGGTTCCTTCTGCTGGTGGCTTTTGTGGTTGTAGAGGGATCCACTGAGATGGTTATGAAGCTGAATATGGGTATATTGCTTGCCCGTCATAAATACCTGTTTGGCTCCAGTCGGTTTCTCTTGGATATGGCACGTTTCTCTTCCTGCATAGAAATCATGGTAATGTCTTTGTTGAGTTAGATCGTCATACCTTTGGTTGAGGGACAACTGTTGCTGATACGCCAGATTTCTTGCATATAAATTTTGTCTCTCCATTGCTTCTCGCTGTAGTGTCATTGCCTCTTCATGCCTATCTTTTGCAAAGATTGATTCCCGGTTGGTCATGTCATATTGGTATCGAGTAATCTCAGACCATTGCCCATACTCATTAGGCCGCATCCTTCTTATCCTTTCTTCTATTGATGGTGCCTCCGACTGTCTTCGAATGGAATGGGTGTGTGTTCTGAGCCATCCCCTTTTTCAATGAATCCTTCATCCTCCTCGTCATCTTCATCTTCCTCTGCATCATCATCTTCCCCTGAAGAAATTGACTCTAGTTGTTCACCTGGTCGTAGGGGTGGAGCATTTAGCCTCCTTCCCATGAGTACTTTCTTGGTTCCTTTATCCTTCAACATAACTTGGGTGTTGGTCTTCTTGTAGTACCAAGATAATTTGCTGAATTTGTCAACCATAAAGAACTTGTGTGGCTTGACAATGTATTGAGTGTTTTTTTCCTAACACCCCTTGTGTTCTCATAAGTGATATGATTAGTCTGCAATGAGGAATCATCTTCTTATCTGTACTCTCCCTACTATCCCAAACATTCATTAAGATCAAGTGCCTTAGTGACAGCATCCTTCTTCCTATTAACAATGCATGTATCCGTCTGCCTAATAGTGTTCTTATCTCTCAGCTTTGGTATTATGTTAAACATGCTGATCATGTTCAAGATTTTAGGCATGATGTGCATTTGTTCAAGATTACTACGAACAGGCATGAATTTAACGAACTGAACTATCCACGAACATGTCTTGCAATATGGCCATATCTTCCTGGGTAACAAACTCACTGTTCCAAATAACCGCTTCAAGAGGGTATTCATTGATCTGCTGGTCTTGAATCAAAATTCACAACCTGTCAGATGGTATCGAATGACATGACCATCTCCTTCTTACCTACCCACCCCTTTAATACGGTTATGTGAGGGGGGTTGTCACCATCTTCCCTATCTAATGTTGACATCAATTCCAGAATAGCCTTGCTTGGATTTTTCATTGTGGCCTTTATCATGGAATGTCAATGTTGCTTCCCATCCTAACCTTCTAAACTTGTCCACCACCCCAAGGCTTCGAAATCTTCTAACATTGCAGCCTATTCACACACAAAGATGTTGTCCATGTTCTTCACCCCTTTTTCAAATTTCCCCATGTAAAGCTCCTTTTGCCACTATGGGTCGTGCGTGGACAGCTTCTTAGCACGAGTGAAGCTTGATCTTGACCCCCTGCCTTGATCAGCCGGTGTCATGTCTTCATCTTGCAACTCACCTTGACTTTGCTTCTTTTGTTTCTTGGAAGATCTCGATGATTCAGGTTATTTACCCTTTGACTTGCTCCTGAAAAGATGCATAGTTCCTGTAACACACAATACCATAGTTACTTTAAGATTTCTAAATGTTGGGTAAACCTTTATGCATTAGTACATTAGTGTTTTTTCATGGTGTCATGGTGATCTTGACATCGTATGATTGTGACATTTATTATTATGAAAACATACTTTTATTTCATTACATGAAATTTTCCACTTGATTCACCTTCGTTTAAACATGGTGTTCATATGAAATTCTCAATTCATGTTTTGTCATAGGTTGTCCTAACACAATCAAGATCCTAACTTTCTATCCCAAAATCCATCCTTTTTAACGCATATAAGCATCTATCACTTCCTAAGGATGTAACACTATGATCTATGCTTATATTCATATCCATATATAAGGGAATCACATATAAATCACCATATAATGAGTTCTAACTCATGAAACTTGAACTTAGTGACAGAAAACATACTTGGAAGGTGTTAAGATCTTGAAAGTATTGAACTTGTCTTGAATTTCAATACCCCCCAAATTACCTGAATTTCACCATTCTCAAATCTTACAAATCCTTATGAGATTTAAAAGTCTGACCCAAGCTTTTTGATCCTCTCGAAAAGTTATCCAACAAGCACACCCAAAGTGTTTGATTTGGTTGAAAATTGAGGGAGTTGGGTTTGGTAGAAGGTGAATGTTCTTGGTGAAGGGAAGAGTGGTTGGGTGTGAAAGATGAAGAAGTGATGGGAAAATGGGTGAAAGTGGTGTTTAATTCATGGGTGGGGTGTTGGATGTGGATTGTGTGGTGTGCATTTGGTCAAAAAGTCAAACTTTTGGGGCTGGCACATGACCGGCGTATGGTATGCCCAACCCCGACGTATCATACACCTCGTGGCACATACCCGACGTATTGTACGCCCAACCCCGGCGTATCATACACCGCCTGGCGTATTAGGGGGCGTATTCAGCAACGTATGTGCAACAAATTTCAGCATGTAGGGGGTCAGCGTATGATACGCCGGTTTGTGTCATTTTTTTGCCCTTTTTCTTAATTGTTTCACTTGTTTATATCCGCCACTCCCTGTGTGACCGTGGTTCGTCCCGAGGCACATATAAGACATAGAACATACCTGGGTTTTTCTTTTAATCCCCATACTTGTGGTTAACCATGGAATAAACGTGAATTAGAAGAACTTTGGGAGTGTAACTAATAGTGCACGTAATGAGAATCATAAAAGAAATAATGCGTAATAAATAAACAAGAATTCAAAGAAATAAAACCTAACTCATTGTCGTAGGAATCACAGTTGCATTTAGCATATGCAACAAGCCTTTAAACCCCTCGGTAGACCCGAGTGGACGAGTTGTAGTCTCGTGAGGGTTTCTAGTGAACACACCCACAAAGTTCGTGGGTTGCCTCCTGTTAGCGCTAAGTTTATAGTCTTCAGCCGGACTTATTACCTTGTATATTTACGTAAGGGGAAGATTCTCCAACGTGCTTAATAAAAAACTTTCAAATACGTGAGATGGTCCATTGATATCATTAGCTTCCAAGTATGGTATTAGGTGGTGACCATTCACCACTTGGCGAAGATGATCCTCAAAATCCTCAATTTCCACGTCCCCATAGTTTCCAACATGTGTAACAACGTATGGACCTGTCCATTTGCTTTTGAGTTTCCCAGGAAAGAGTTTTAACCGAGAATTGTATAGCCACACTTTCTGTCCTTCTTTGAAAGTCTTTTTCCTTATCTTCGTGTCATGCACTGCTTTCATTTTTTCTTTGTAAGCAGACGCACATTCATAAGCTTCGTCCCGCAATTCTTCCAACTCACATAAATGAAGCTTCCTTGCTTTACCTGCAACATCATAATCCATGTTAACATTCTTAACAACCCACAAAGCTCGATGAGCTATTTCAACAGGTAGATGACATCCTTTACCATAAACCAATCGATAAGGTGTGGTGCCAATAGGGGTTTTAAAAGCCGTGCGATACGCCCCTAAAGCATCATCCAACTTCATAGACCAATCCTTACGGTCAGCTCGCACGGTTTTCTGTAAAATTTCTTTAATTTGCCTATTAGACATTTCTACTTGGCCACTTGTTTGAGGGTGATACGATGTGGCTATCCGATGATAAACTCCATATCGTTTAAGTAGTTTACCAAATTTAAAGTTTTTGAAATGTGATCCCCCATCACTGATGATCACACGAGGGATTCCAAATCATGAAAATATATTTGATTGAAAAATTTGCAAGTTACAGCATGATCATTAGTTTTGGTGGCGATGGCCTCAACCCACTTGGACACATAATCTACTGCCACCAAAATGTATAAATTGCCATATGAATTAGGAAAAGATCCCATGAAATCGATTCCCCAAACATCGATAATGTCGACTACGAGAATCGGTTGCATGGGCATATCATTCCGTTTGGAAACACTGCCTATCTTTTGCCAATTTATACAGTTTTTTGAAAATTCAAAAGCATCTTTAAACAGAGTGGGCCAATAAAGTCCACATGATAATACTTTATGTCCTGTTTTCTGGCCACTAAAGTGACCACCTTCATGCAGGTGCATGAAGGTGCCCCAAAACCGATTGTATCTCATCGTCGGGTACACAACGCCTGATAATTTGATCTGCTTCCACTTTAAATAAATCTGGTTCATCCCATATGTAATGCTTTGCTTGTGACATAAATTTTTGCCTTTTCTTCTTAGTCTAATGAATGAGAAGTGTACCTGCAGCCAAGTAATTAGCAAAGTTAGCATACCATAGAATGGTTGAAACAGATAATAAGTGTTCATCTGGGAATGTTTCTTTAATGTCTTCTTTTTGAACATCACCTTTGGTGCATGACACGTGAAAAATGGTCGGCTACCACATTGTCACTTCCTTTCTTGTCACGGATTTCCAAGTTAAATTCTTGCAACAGGAGGATCCATCGAATTAGCCTTGGTTTAGCATCTTTCTTTTTCATCAAATATCACACTGCACTATGGTCAGAATAAATAGTGACTTTACTTCCCTAAATGTACGACCGAAATTTATCTAAGGCATATACTACCGCAAGTTACTCTTTTTTTGTAGTTGTATAGTTTAGCTGTGCACCAGAAAGAGTTTTACTTGCATAGTATATGGCGACGGGTTTCTTATCCATTCATTGTCCTAAAACTGCCCTGACCGCGTTATCACTTGCATCACACATAATTTCAAAAGGTAAGGACCAATTTGGTGATTGTAAGATTAGGGCCTCGATTAGTTTTTGTTTTAACACATTAAAAGCTTGGACACACTCCTCATCAAACACGAAAGGAACATCTTTTAAAAGGAGGTTACATAAAGGTTTTGTAATGACACTAAATTTTTTTATAAATCTTCGATAAAACCCGGCATGCCCTTGGAAAGAACGTACACCTTTTATGCTAGTGGGTGGAGGTAAGGTCGAGATCACTTGAATTTTCGCATGATCCACCTCAATTCCCCTACTAGAAATCACATGCCCTAACACAATTCCTTCTTGAACCATAAAGTGACTTTTTTCCCAACTTAGAACCAAGTTTGTTTCTACACATCGTTTTAGTACTTTTGTTAATTGAGCTAAACAAAACTCAAAAGACGTGCCTAAAATAGAAAAATCATCCATGAAGATTTCCAACGACTCCCCAACCATATCTGAAAAGATACTCATCATACACCTTTGAAAGGTGGCTGGGGCATTACATAGTCCAAATGGCATTCGCCTAAACGCGAATGTCCCATATGGACAAGTGAATGTGGTCTTTTGTTTCAAGATGAATAGCAATTTGGTTATACCCGGAATACCCATCTAGAAAATAGTAAAATTTCTGACCTGTGAGCTTTTCTACTATCTGATCAATGAATGGTAACGGGAAGTGATCCTTAGAAGTTGTTGTATTCAATTTTCTATAATCAATACAAATACGCCACCCAGTTACCGGCCGAGTGGCTACCTCATTACCTTTATCATCCTTGAAAATTTGAATGTCAGTCTTCTTCGAAACTGTTTGTGTTGGACTTACTCACGTGCTATCCGAAATTGGGTAGATAATTACTGCATCAAGCCACTTCAGCACTTCTTTTTTAATGATTTTTCTCATGTTAGGGTTCAATCTCCTTTGTGTGTCACGTGATGGTTTGGCTCCTTCTTCGGTGATGATCTTGTGCATTACAATTGATGGACTTATTCCTTTCAAATCAGCAATACTCCACCCAATGGCTACTTTGTGAGTAATTAGCACTTCCATCAAAGCCTCTTCTTGAACCTTCGTTAAGTTGGATGCAATGATTACTGGCAAAGTCTTGTTATCACCTACAAAAGTATATTTCAAATATTTAGATAATTCTTTTAATTCCACTTGTGGTGCTGAAATTAAGGATGGTTTTAAATGAGTATCGATATGCTCTGGTAAGCTTTCAAATTGGTGTGTCCAAGTCGGTTTGTCTTCCTGCATTGCCTTCACTTCCCATTCCTATTCTTGTGCTTCTAATTCAATCACTAACTTTTCCTCTTCCCTGTCATATAAGATACATAACTCTATGGTGCTATCCTCATTTTCATGAGTATGGCACTCGTCAATAACATCCATCATGAAACATTCGTCAGTGAATATAGTTTTTGGAATAGATGAGAATACATTTAATCGCAATATTCTATTACCAAATGTCATATCTATTGTGCCAGTCATACAATTGATTAAGCATTGAGAAGTTTTCAGGAATGATCTTCCCAAAATAATGTTGGGTTGCTTATCATTTATAGGGCTTGCATAGTCCAACACATGAAAGTCCACTGGGTAATAAAAATCTTTCACTTTTACGATTACATCAGTTACTATTCCACGCGGAAGTTTAAGGGATAAATAAGCTAATACCACTGTAGTATCGGCTTTTTCCAATGGTCCAAACTCATATTGATCGTATAAACTTCCGGGTAAAATACTAACACTTGCTCCAAGATCAAGGAGAGCCTTGTCGATTTTAAAGTCACCAACTTGGATTGAAATTAAAGGTGCTCCTGGATCTTGAAGTTTTGGTGGAACTATACCCGATAAAACGGCATTAACATTATCAGTAAAATCAAGTTGTTTTGGTAATTTATGATGCCGTTTCCGGGTACATAAATCTTTTAAATATTTGGCGTAAGCCGGAACTTGCTTGATTGCATCTAATAATGGAAGATTGATTTTTACTTGTTTAAAAACTTATCAAATCTCATCTTGTTGAGGCCCTTGTCTTTTTGGAGGTAGTTTGGTAGATTATTTTAACGCTGAGGGGTAAGGAATGGTATTATTCTCCATCCCTACTCCTTGCGATACAATTGTGGTTGATTTTTATTTATCTTTATTTGATTCATGAAAGGTTACTTTTTTGGTTGTTTTAGGTGTTTCAGGTTCCAAATCACTATCACTTTCCCCATTCTCACCAAGGTCGACCACCGCTCCCTTTTTCAATGGTGGTGGTGGTACAACCCTGTTGCATAAGTCTTACCACTTCTTAAAATACTTACCTGGCCAACATGAGAACTCTTTAAACTCGAAGCATGATGTTGAGGATTCTTTGTTGTGTCACTGGGAAGCTTCCCAGTTTCTCGCCCGGACAATTGTTCAGCTAGTTGTCCTAGTTGCTTAGCAATAGCTTCGTTAGTCTTCTCTTGCACTTCTTTGAATTGCTTGAATTCTTTCATATCTTTTGCTAAGTCTTGAATTGCTGTTAAAATCGCGTTATCATTACCATTATGAGTTGAAGTCCCTTGTTGATTCCTTTGTTGATAATGACCTCCATGTTGATAATTCCCTTGATTGTAGTTGTTCCTTTGATAGCTGCCTTGATTGTAGTATTGTTGCTGGCCTTGGTATTGATTATTTCCTTGATTTTGTACCTCAAAAGGAGGATTCAACTGGTTAGTATTATTTCCATATCTAAGATTTGGGTGATTTCTAAGACCAGGGTGATATGTATTAGAGTTCATGTCATATGTCTTTCTCTCTCATTGGCCTTGAACTTGATGTATTTCTTCACTTTTTCCCAAATTCAAATAACATGTGATCAATGTGAGATCCGATGTCATTGCACATATCATATACTTCATAGTCATTAGATATATGTGCCACACTACTTTTCCCCACTTTGAGGCTTGCAATTTCTCGTTCTAAAATAGCAATTCTATCCATAGCCACTTGATCATTTGCCATCTTAAAATTTTCACCTCTTGATCGTCAACTTGATTGTGCACGCTTTTTAGATATCACACTCATTCTCTCCAATATGTTCTAATCGTCATCCTCATGATTCAAAGTAAATGTGCCCATACTTGTAGAGTTCATATCTTTTGCATCTTCTGGTGAGAGCCCATTATAGAATGCTGATATTAATTCCTACTTAGCTATCCCATGATGTGGACAAGTTCTCAACATCTCCTTGAATCGATGAAAAGCTTCATGAAATTGTTCCCTTGACTGTTGTGTAAAACCTCGAATTGCCCATCTTGCATCACTTGTTCTTTGAGAGGTGTAATATTCATCTAAGAATAATTGTTGCATTTGAACCCGTGTGTGGATACTTGCGGATGGCAAAGATAAAAACCATTGCTTGGCTTATCTTCGAGTGTAAACTGGAAAAGTACCAATTTAACTTCTTCCGGTGAAAAACCCTGACCACCTATAGTACTACAAGATGCTTCAAATTCGGATATGTGCAAATATGGTTCTTCAGTTGCCATCCTATGGAAGTGAGGAAGAATGCCTAAGCATTGTGGTCTAACTTCAAAAGCTCTCCCTCGTTGTGTTGGTGGAACAATAGGGGATGAGTTGATGGCAATGGCGAGGCGGAAATGACTATCCACGCCATGTGCAGGTACATACTGGTGAGCTCCTGGATTAGCTGGTATACCATTGAATGGTTGACCTCCTCGATTGTGGAATTCAGGTGGTTGTGCATAACCATCTAGATCATGGTTCGGCTGACGGTTCCTATAACCTGGTTGATTTCCATAGTTTTCAAAATTTTGTTAAATCGGACCTTCCATATCTTCTTGATCTTCAATCCAATCCTCCACGTAATTAGTATGATGACTACCTTCCATTGAAAACCGTTCTTCATTACTATGATGACTACCTTCCCCGTTATGATGAAAACTTGGATGACGGATCCAAACATTGGGTATTGGCTGGAAATTTACTGGGGGAGGTTGGTGTTGCACCCCTTGATTCATAGGGACCGGCCCCTAGTTTGAGGTTGCACAGGTTGTGGTTGAGGTTGTACAGTTTGTGGTTGAGGTGGGGATCAAGCGGAGGAAATACAGGTAATAGGATGTCTCCCAAAGGTTGGTTGGGTTGTGGCCCTCCTTGGTTTTCTGGGTTATTCATCCCTCTTAATTGATTACTTTCTGGAGTTCTTGAAAGTCGACTTAAAATCCGATGAGCTGTTGCTGATGATATTCCTTCTTCCGATCTTGTTTGACCACGAATTTAAGAAGTTCTTAAAGTTGATGCTTTTTGAAACACAAGATTCTCTTTTGCAGTCTTCTCGATTTTTGGGTCAAATTGTAGTTGTGAGGTCCTTCCTGAAAATCTCGTATGCATTAACGTAATGGTTACCTGTAAACAAGAAAATACAAAATACCTCGCGTAATACTGAACAATAAAAACAAATTAAAAAGGAAAACAGAAAAATAAAATCTTTTGGGTTTTTTTATAATTTTTTTTAAGAAAAGCAAATAAAAACTATTAAACACTAAGCGCACTAATTCCCCGGCAACGGCGCCATTTTGATCTGGTTGTCAAGACTCGATCAAAAACAAGTTAATATATCGGTCTTAGTTACCTTTATTGTGTAAGGGTAAGTAAGGTCGTCTCCACAGGGAATATGTGAAAAGTGTTTAAAGAATATGATTCAATTAACTTAAAGACACGAACTTTATAATTAAAGATTAAAACTTTAGATGAATGAATGAACAAACGTGCATAAAGCAAAGAACTTTGAAACAAATTTACTTAAATAATGACAAACAATTACTTCCGGATTTCCAATTCCGCAAGATCCACAAGTGATACTTTTAAATTAGGGTTTGTAAGAAACAATATTTTAAGATTTTAGCTTTTAATTAAAGTAGTAACAAAGGAACAATCTTTTAAGACTCGTTCATTCACAAAGTTACTAATTCACCTATATCATGTTGTCTACTTTTCTTAATGAGCTTACGATACAAGGAAACCGAAAACTGATAATCAAGCACACAACTTTATTTATAAGTAAATCTTTTAACTAAATTAAAACATAAAATTTCATTCACTAATCCATTGTTCAATACAAAAAACCCTAATCAAACATACCAATTGTTTCACTTAACATAATTTGTACTCCCGAAAGCAATCAACAAGAACTTAGCCACTCATGGTCTTCATTGAATCTTCAATCTTGATTTGAAGAAATATTTGTGGATGACTTTGGGAGCCTTGGAACACCACAAATTGCCTTAGAATTGTCATGATTCGAGCTTGGGAAAGTCCTCATCGAATTAGGGTTGAATTATGTTTAAGTAGCTTGAAATTCCATAAAATCCGGAAGTTGGTTGCATACCGGCGTATGATACACCCAGGGGCGGCATATCATACGCCCCCCTTCTGTAAATTTTATCAAATACGGCCACAAATACGCCCACCAATACCCATTTTTGTAACTTTCTTTATTTTCAGCTTCAACCCTTGTAGTTCCGTATTTTGCTCATTTTTCTCTCAAAATAGACATTATTTAGCTCCAAACACCTACGAATCAAAACATAAATAACGTGAACTTGTTCTACACTTATCATGATGTAAAATCATGCATTTAGGTTAATTTAACACTGAATTATTCCCACGCGATCATGTACTTGACTAAATAATCATCATGACGAATGAGTTTAGCTAGTAACTTGTAAGACCGATTATAGTATCAAATAATATGATGAACATAAAATTGTATATTGCCAAATAGAGCCCCTGAACTATTACTATTGTATCGTTTCATTCCATTAACATTTCATAAGCTCCTGCCTCGTATAAGATTAGTGGTAGGCAATGGTAGCGGTTGGGTTTAGTTGAGTTTGAACTTTGAACCTAAACCACATACACTTCTTTAATTATAAAGGTAATTTGATTAGTTTAGATATTAAAACTTAACTAAACTAATGAGGTTAGTTAATAGTATTTATTAAAAATAATACATGATTTCACAACAACATGATGTCACGAATGTTTAATATAATAAAAAAGCCAATAAGTTTTCTTAAAAGTTAGATATTTTATATATTAAAGTCTCTAAATATATTTAGAGAACATTTATTACTCCTTAAAATTTAAATTTTGATATTTTTTATAGGAAATGAAAAAATATATTAATTTTATATAATATTGCTTTGACAAATACTAATAACTAGTTTTATTCCCACCGCGCTTGCGGCGGGATTCATTTGGTCGTTAGCAGGCATCAATGTGGGAGTCATCGTCAAGCTTGATTCAAATCTAATTTTTCTACTCGAAAGGATACTTGAGATACCTTCTCTAACATGAATATAATCAACATCGGGCCCTCTTTTTCCAATACCGTTTCTCTTGCCGGCCATTGCCAACTTCTTCTTCAGCATCTTCCTTGACATTCTCATGTTCAATTTTTCATCAAACATTTAGCGTGTTAGTAAAAGACCTAACATCCCATAGAAAAACCAATTGGTTAATTTGCAATTAGTTAATTATAATAAAAGTGTGTACCCTTGCATACTAATGAAAGACCTTGTCCTAAAAGCAAAGTAATATAGTTCTAGAAACGGGTTAAACGTGTTGAAAGTTTCTACAAATATAATAATATGCGTTCAACCTCCACAAACTTTTATTAAAAACATAGATCACCAAAAACAGGTCAAACGGGTCAAATATATATAATATATATAAACAATAAAAAAAAGAAACAGGTCCAAAGTAGTCATGCCCGACTTGTAAGTCATATAAAGATTCTTATATTTAATCTAACCCATAATTTGACGAACATCGAGTCCGGTTGCTCCTTTGTTACCAACGGCCCGCGTCTTCCTACCTAATATTTCCAGTCCATTAAAAAATATTGAGGTGAGAAATCAACAAACCTGTTAAAAGCTTAAACTTGCAAAAGAACACGTCACTCAAACGCTAAATGTTACTATGAGGAATCAACACATTTGTTCACAACTTAAATTGCACAAAACACTAATCAAACTATTGCCTTGCAATGGTCAAAAAAGATTTTGAATTACTCATTGTTCAAATTTCTATGTATAGTTTGCATGAATGATCTGAATGTGTCAATACCTTCTATATTTTACTGATACATGCTTTCTCTTGTACTTAAAAAATTTAAGAAACCAAATCCAGTGAATAGAAAATCATGATAACTTTATTGTAAGGCAAAATTATAAATGATAAATCAGCAAACATAACCTAAAAACATAGCAATGTTACTTTGGAAAATAGCTTTTCATTAACAACCCGCACATTGATATAAACAAAACTTTCTACTAACTTTTAATAATTTTAAGACTAAAATGAAAATCACAAACCTTTTGAACATGGATTACCTCGACAACATATAATTTTAATCATAACATGAGGCTGGCTCGTGACAGTCTAATAATTATTAGTTGGGTATGCTTACCTAAGAATCAAAGTTACTTAGCAGAACAGATAGGTTTCACAACAGGCTACAAACGAAGGTTGAAAATCGGGTATGCAACCTGCCCTCGTCTGATTCTACCACGTCAAGCAGCAAATTTAGCCTTCAGTAAACCTATTACCTCTTGAAAGTCGTTGAAAATGCAGTAGCAAAGAAAAACCACTGTCACATGAAACCGGTTTTTACATTTGAAGCAAAACAAAAACACTTAATAAATCAGTTCTAAGTGACATGTATTTAACTGAGTTTAAGTAGATGACAACCAGACACTGCCACCTAGGTGTTTCAGAGAGTCGGAAAACAATCGATGCAGGAAATTATGTTTTCTCACAGTCATTCGAATTAAAAGTTAGGGATCAAACAGGTGATCCAGAAGAAGAGACAAAGAGAGGAGCCGATCGAAAGGAAGAAGAACCCTTGTCAACGGTTCTCAAATGGTCAAAAAAGTGATCGAAAGAGAGGAGCCGATCGAAAGGAAGAAGAACCCTTCTCAAATGGTCAAAAAAGCTGACCGTTGTTAACAGTTAAAAGTGGCCCGACGTGTGTTGAGCGCCCCCAGTGCCCTAATATATAATGCTTCCTACTCATAGTTGAGATATTTAAATATACTCGCCTTATATAAGCGAGGAAGCACTTTAGGTGTGTGGCTCTTGGGTTTGTGTTTAAATGTTGGTTGCTACAATGACGCTCCTGGTGTGCGCATGCAAGCATGCATACCCGCACCAAATCATGAAATGGATTCATCGGATATTTTATCAGCCCTTAGTCTTGGGTTCGTTGGGTTTTATTTCTTTTCTTATCTATTTTACACCTATTTAAGTCCTATGACATGCACACGACGTACAATCTCAACGTCTAGTATCATCTAGATAGTTTTATATTTCATGTTAGACATATGTTCATGATAGCAAGATAACATATCATCACAGCAAAGATAAAAATAAATAACATAACAACACAACAAGAATATCAAGGGCAAATACTACCCATGCAACTCCATGTAACATATAAATAGTACCCCTTAAGGCAACATGAATCATTAGTAGCTTGCAATAATAAAAAATGGATTGTGATGTGTGTCCGATTTGTTTTAAACAATATTATTGGGATAACAATGGTTTAATACGTACTAATTATGAAGTTAATGATCCCTTGTTTCGATAATGTATAAAATTATGTCTTGTATTATTACATTGTCAATCAAGGATGTGCATATACCACATATACATCCTTTATACATTTGGTGAATTATCAATTATAAAGATCAAAGCCAATTTGCAATGATAATAATAATAATCAAATATACAAAGCTCAAAGATGGAAAACCGAACAATGTACAAGAATCAAAGCTTAAACCAACAACATGAATATGTTGTAAATTTGGAGAGATCCTAAAACCCTTTTATAATAATAAGATTTAACTTATGAAAATGAAGTGTTTATAAAGCCTTGATGTTTTCCAAAAGATATTTTATAAAACCTTGACTAAGTTTCATAAATAATCAAATTTTATAATAAATTGATAAAAGACTTGGTTTCAATCAAATAATATTTGAATTTGAAAATCCATGGTACATAGAATCTATTTGAAATGGAAGTCTTTTAATATATTCTCCTATATATGAATAAAGAAAAGTAATCGGTAGTTTCTTTACTTATTTTTGTTGTTTGTAGTTTGGCCACACAACTTTAATTAATTGGCATTTTGCCCACCCCAATGTGAGTTTAAAGGGGAAAAATAGGGCTGAAGACATTATATTTTCTCATCCCCATTCTTTTGTAGAGAGAGAAAGTTTTCCTATGGGAAGAACCGTCGACGTCGCACCGCCATCGCTGCACCTCAACAATTGCACCGCTGCCGTCACCCATCGGCGCTGCTAGAGGTGTACAAATCGGTTTTTAAGCCAAACGGGTTTAGTTTTTAAACCAGACTGGGTTTTTTTAATATGTTGATACCGGTTTTTTTTTCAAACAGGTTCGGTTTCAAACCGGTTTTTCATCAAGAATCCTCAAACCGCTCAAATCGGTTTGGACCGGTTTGTAAACCGGTTTTTCTACCGGTTTAACCAGTTTTTTTAAATTGAAACCGTTTTACAAACCGGTTTTTAGTGCCGGGTTACAAACCCGTATACAAACCGATGGTTCGGGTCGAGTTACAGCCAAACTGGTTTTTTTTCGGTTATTTTCTAACCGGTTTTTATACATCTCTACCACTGCTACAACCCGCTGTTAGTGCTCGCTACCACTACCAGCGAAACCCGAAAAGGTTAGCCATGGCAGCGGTGGTTTTGCGCTCCAGACACTTCCTTCTTTCCCAATCTACAACATTCAACAACCATTTACTGGTCATCGTTGGTCTTGACGGTGGTGGTCTTGATGTGGGGGTTTTGATGGTGGTGGTATTGATGGTGGGGCTATTGATGGCGGTGGTCTTGATTGTGATGGTCTAACCACCTCTCTTGCTCCTTCTCCATCTCTCTACTATACTCTTTTAGGGTTTTTAAGTGTCGGTATTTATGTGCAGTGGTTTTGGGTTAATAAAGGAAGGTGATCAGCAGTTGGTTTAGTTGTTTTTTTAATGCTTCACATCTAGAACACAAATTTTATTCGGTGATGATGAGGATTTATTTACCTCAGAACTTGTTAGATCTGTATTGTTGGGCTTTTGTTGGTTTGTTTTATTATGATGAGGAAGACCTCACTTGAGAACTGAATTTGGTTAACCTTTTTCTCAAGGCTTTGTTTTGAAATTTTCAAATCTAAATACTGTTTTGGTATTGTGATGATGAGAATGCCTTATCTGAGAACCCAAGTTACTCTGTCTGTGTCACCATTTTTGTTATTTTGGGTTCCCTTTTGAATGTTCGAATATTGTTTCTGTTCGATGACGATGAGGATATCATCTGAGAACCCGTTGGCTTCGTTGTGATATATGTATGTTCGATGGTGATGACAGTACCGTCATCTGAGAACGTACCCTATTTAACTACATTTTTTGTTTAAATCATAGGTATTAACTTTGTGTTAGCATTTCTTTCCGAGTCTTTAACGTTGGTAGATCGTAAAATCTAAACGGAAAGTAATTTCGTGCAACGCGCGAATTGGATATCAACTAGCCATATCATTGAAACCACAAGTGGTTTGAAAACGGATTAAAGTTAAAAATGAAGAGGAAAACATCTAGCATATTTTACAAAATGAAAAATGTAATCTTATCATTTCAATATAAACTCATATACTTTTGTAGACTAGTCAAATACATCTTTATTCGACTTCAAAATCTGAGGTTTATGTGTGAAAATGAGTTTGGAGGATTGGATTAATACACAATGTTATTAAAGCAAGAAGCCAAGAAAAGACCAATGCATGCGACCTAAGGTCGATGCATCGTCCTTGAATTGATCGGTGTGTGTTTTTTTTGCTTTTTGTGTTGTGCATATAAATAGAAACTTTTCCCAATCAACTTAAAAGTATTATTGGGGCATATTTCTCTATACATATAAGTATTATTGGGGCATGTCTCTTTAAGAAAAACTTAAAAGTAAAAGATGCATTGGTTAACCCAAAAGGTAAAACCAAGAACTCGAAATGGCCTTGATGGGTTCTAAAAGAAATGTTTTTAAAACCGGATAGGACTAGCTGGTCGGATCGGTTGGATCAAGAACCAGTCATAGAACCGGTGCGGTTGTATGTATTTGAACGTTTTCGGTTGAACCGGCTGGTTATCGGTTGGAACGGTGAACCGGATCGGTGGTCGAACCAAATTTCAAAAATTTATATTTTTATTTTTTTCCTTTTAAAATTATATTTTTGAATAAATTTAATAATTTATAATACATATTTTAGTTAATTAAGTGTTAATATTATGCTAAAAATACAAATTCACTTTAAAAATATAGTATTTTTATTTTGTTTTGAACTAAATATATAAAATAATATTGGTTTTTACTATATAACGTCATCCAGTTGGACATCCGACCAATGAAACACTTAAGCAACCGGTTCGCTCTCCGGTCTGGTTTTAAAATATTGCCTGAAAACGGTTTTATGAATGTGAGGCTCATACATTCGTACATGATGGTACGTAGACCTTAAGTCCAACTTTGAAAACACTGATGTACCTCCTAATTCACCCAAAATTTCATCAATAAGAGGTATACAGAAGCTGTTTTGACAATAGCTTCATTTAATTTTCTCTAGTCTCCTTATTAGCCTTAAACCAATTCTCACGAATCACTCGTTGCAAATTCTCATATATACTGCTGCAGTTTTCATACTATTAACATCAACCACATTGATTTTTGTTGTCATGACGTTTTTAACACGATAACCTAATTTATTATTTTTTTTATTTTTGCAACTTTTACATCTAAATTACAGTTTGATACATAGCCTCTTTTCTTCAATCTATGCACCTCTAGATCGTACAAACGATTGGTGCGATTTTATGTATGCTTTGCGATTCCATCCTTAAACATTTGTGCCTCTAAATTTGGGAAATTCTATCTTCGACAATCTATGGTTACAACGATTTTATGTATACTTTGCGATTCCACCTCCATTGGCATTAGCTTATATCACTTCTTAGAGGTGAAAACCAAAACATACCATCCTTCACGAATCATATAAAGATTAATCACAAAACAAACACATCTTTATTATTCATCACCAACATTCAAACAAAAGCACCATGTTCACAACATCATTCACAATTCATCACTACAAACACTTAAAACCCACCCCTCAACCTCAACACAAGATGCAGAGTAGACTCCTTCTGGATATTATAATCCGCAAGCGTCCGCCCATCTTCAAGCTGCTTCCCTGCAAATATCAACCTCTGTTGATCCGGCGGAATCCCCTCCTTATCCTGAATCTTCGCCTTCACATTATCAATCGTATCCGAGCTCTCCACCTCCAGCGTGATCGTCTTCCCCGTCAACGTCTTCACGAATATCTGCATCCCACCCCTCAGCCTCAACACCAAATGCAAAGTAGACTCCTTCTGAATATTGTAATCCGCAAGAGTCCTCCCATCTTCAAGCTGCTTCCCTGCGAATATCAGCCTCTGCTGATCAGGTGGGATCCCCTCTTTGTCTTGAATCTTGGCTTTCACGTTGTCGATGGTGTCAGAGCTTTCGACTTCTAGGGTGATGGTTTTGCCGGTGAGGGTTTTGACGAAGATCTGCATCCCACCGCGGAGGCGCAGGACGAGGTGGAGGGTGGACTCCTTTTGGATGTTGTAGTCTGCAAGTGTACGCCCGTCTTCGAGCTGTTTTCCCGCGAAGATGAGGCGCTGTTGGTCTGGAGGGATGCCTTCTTTGTCTTGGATTTTGGCCTTCACGTTGTCGATGGTGTCCGAGCTCTCGACCTCGAGAGTGATGGTTTTGCCGGTTAGGGTTTTGACAAAGATCTGCATCTGTTCAATTCAAATCAGATTGTTAAGAGCCATCTTTGAACGAACAGATTCATAATTCAGTTACATTTGTGAAACGAGGATCAATCAGAACGCCTAAAATTACGAATCAAAACATTAACGTAATATCAACGAAGGTGTACGCTAAGGATTACAGAATACGATTCTTTGAAGTCAAAACTGAAGGACGAATCATTACAAAAGCAGAATAATCAGGAACTTAGATGATTGAATCAAAACATAATAACGCTAGATATCAAAAGATGACTCATATTAAGTCGAATTGAACCTAGAAAGTTCTAATCATCATACAGATTAAAGAAACCATAAGAACAATTTCATAATCAGTGAACGTCCTACACAGATCCATAATTCCATATCATTCGTGAAACGAAGATTAAAAAAAAACGCTTAAATCACGAATCAAATCGTCAACATGATACGAACGACGATATGCACTACCGATTAGAGAATTCAATTGCTTGAATCAGAACCGAAAACGAATCCACTAAAAAAGAATCAAAAGACAATTGATCATAACTGTTGTGTTGATTATTAATAAATCGAACCAAACCTAGAAAGTTCATATCATCATACCGATTAGAGAATTCAATTCCTTGAAATCGAAAACGAAATAGAAATCTATACGAAATTAAAATCATTCGTCAGTTAGATAATTGAATCTGAACAAAACACCGATTGATATCATAGTAAACTTGATTATCATATCAAATTAAACCTAATAAGTTGAAATCATCATACGGAGCAAATTGATGAACAGAAAATATAATCAATCAATCAATTGAAACAATATTCACAATTGAAAACTGAAAAGAAACGATACCTTGAGATGATTGAAGAACTCTGAGAAATTGAAGAATGTAAAGGATGAAGGACAACGATGATTTTGGGGGTACTTTATAGAAGATAAGAGTTGATGGTTCACGGAAAAGAAGGTTAACGTATCGCGGAGTTGGATGACCGACGAACGAGAATTTGACACGTGTGTGATTGGTTGATGACGAAACGCTTTGAACCGTCCGATTTAGATGTTTAATACTTTAATCGGCGGCGTTTTCTAGGGTAGCCGTCGACTTTTGCTTTGGAATATTTTGCCATTATCTACTTATTACAAATTGTTTCACAAATGGGACCGCATCCCGACGTTCTCGGTAGAAAACTTATTGTTAAAATGCCCAATGACTCAACTATAATCATATTGATGAGAGTAAAATTTGAATTCATTACCTTTCTCATACTTACATGTCATGAGTGATTTATCTTAAGCAGGTCGTAGTGAATATGTTTACGCGTTCCAACAAGAATTTGTAATTGATATCTGGAGTGGATGTGTTTTCGATAAAAAGTTATAATGTTTTAAAATTTAAAATAATAAGCATTATATCATTAGACCTGGATTTCTCCTATATTTTGTTAAAAAAAAAGGATTTCACCTTCTCTTCTTATTCTATCTTTTTCAAAATCATAGCTGACTCAAATTTTGTAAAATCTTCCTCTATGTCACTTTTGTTGTCTCCAGCACTAAACCACATCTCCATTAGCCTTGATGTGAAAAACGACCAATATACGATGCAGACGGAACAATTCAGGATTCAGGCATGTTTCGTCGGGTCATCAATCATATAATCATACAATCGAGAAGAAAAGGTTTCTCATAATAACAAGAGTTAATGGTAATGACTTGATGCTGCAATTCTTTAGTGGATTCATGCAACAATTTCACACGACTTGTTGAATATCAATAAATCATGATTGAATCCGAATCTATGGCAATACACGCCTAAAACAAGTTGCATGACATATTTTAGGATGTTAGTCCACACAAGTTCAAACTATAATGGTCTATTTTGATTATGATTATAATAAAGTTCATACAAGTTAAATACCACCTAAAGTTACCTATAAGATTATATGATTTACTCCAAACTATTGCATAAACCATACAATCTAACGTATAGGGGCGGCTCAATTATTTTCAAGGCACCAAGCAAGGTAAAAAAGTAAAACATTTTTATTAATATTTGCGATTTTAATTTTACATCTCTTAAAATACCTAACATATATGACAAACGAGTTCATACATCTTATTAGAATCAATAACATCCAATACTAAGTTATTAACTAACTAGGCAATTATGCAATCAAAATGATATCTCACGTATCTACAATATCCTGTTTCATACAAGACCAGCCGATCTTTCTGGGTGTCCAATTCAGATTCTAAAATCAAAGCTCTTTTTGTATAAAATATATTTTTTTTAATTAGGATCTTAACACATGAAAATTGATAAAATAAATGTATTGTAAACCATTGGAATGAGATTTAGTAATTATTTTTAAATATACTGATTGTATGTTCTCTTTGTCAAAACTAAAAATCAAACGAATATCTCGAACAACTTATAGAGATACAATTTGTGAAACCTAAAAAAATCATAATAAATGACAAATTTCTTGTCCTAACATTTTCTCATATTTTGATAAGACAAAAAATTATAAAACTATATTCAAACAATAAAAAATTATATAGAGGTCTTTAGGCAATAATTATTTTTTATAAAGTTGACCCACCTATCTAAAACATACATCCCTGAAAACCTACCAATAACAATAAGGATGACCAATATATATCAACTCTGCATAGAACACCAAACAAATAATCTAGCTATGTCGAAGAAAGTACCAAGAAAGACTACGCCCGATGTACGCTTCGTTTATCAATTATCCAAAAAAACAAGTTTCTCATCAACAAAATGGTCAAAGTAAATTGTTGGTGATATACTATTGGGTAAACTCATGTTATTTAACGGAACATTCTCACCAACAAAATGGTCAAATTTCTCTAAAATTAAATTTGTGAAAGTGCAACAAATGCTTTTGAATTTTACAGCTATTTGAAGACATGATCCTCATATATTGATGAGTTAATTATATGATTACTCCCAACTTTTGATAAATTATATCATTCGTCCCAACTGTTTGTCAGATCGTAACACGATTGGTACATGATATTAACTTATGTTAAGTTTCTCAGTTAAGTGGATGTGAAAAAACTAAAATGCCCCTAAACTAAATAAATAAAATGCATAAAGCACATATAATATGTGGGACCCACTTTTTGTTAATATATATACACACACTAATTTATATATATATATATATATATATATATATATATATATATATATATATATATATATATGTGTGTGTGTGTGTGTGTGTGTGTGTGTGTGTGTATCACACAATAGCATCATCATCCGACCACCACCATCGTTTCATCTCCACCACCACCGTCAAACCACCACCAGCGTCCGGCCACCACCATCGTGTCGTCTCCACCACCACCGTCCGACCACCACCACCATGTCATCTCCAGCACCACAGTTCAACCACCACCACCATGTCATCACCACCACCACAATCTAATCACTGCCTGCTACATCCAAATCTAGCAATCTTGTTACATCCATGCCACAGCTCAAATTGATTACAGTTCTGGAGAATGGTGGAGGTGCGGCTGTGGAGAACATTAAAGAAGAAGGGTGGTGGTGGTGGAGGTGCGGAGGTGGAGAATGGGTGCCGGAGGTGAACTAGGGATGGTGGTGGTCTGTATGATATATCGTGTGTGAGTGTGTGTGTATTTATATATATATATATATATGATAAGGTCATTTTGAGAACTAGTTTTTTCGTAAGAACTTTAAAAACCAATATGAACCACACATTTAAGTCACATGTCATTTTCATCCTTTTTTTTTTAATGTTCATAAAATTTTTTTCACGATATTATTTTTTCAAAAAAAAATCACCATTAATTTAAGTATTTTTTATCTTTTCAACGCTTACCATACTGATATACTTTTTAAAAAAAAATCATCCATCCGTTATTTATACATGTGTAAATTAGTCATTACACATGTGTAGATCCTGTATTACACATCTGTGTTTCTAGGTATTACAAATGTGTAAAATGACGTTCGTAAAAAATGAGTTTTTTTTATATTTTTTATAAAATTTTTTTATTTTATTTATGAAAGAGGAAAACAAGGGAAATAGTTTCATCATTTTATTTTTTTTATTTTTATATTATTTTTTGTTTTATAATATTTTTATTTTATTTTTTTTATTTTCTATCATTATTTACTATTTTGTCCTTGAAAATGTGTGGCTCACATTTTTTTTCTAGAGTTCTCACAAGATAAGTATGTTTTCATTGACCCATCCCCTATATACATTTTTATAATTTTGTCTTTAAGTTTAGAGGTATTTTGGACTTTTCATTTCTACTTAACTGAGAAATTTACCAGAAGTTATAAGTGTTAGTGACCATTCTTGTTACAATCTAATAAATAGTTGAGACCGATTATTAATTTTTCAAAAGTTAGAACCAAATTTTACAATATGAACATACCACATGAACCGATCATGTAATTAACTCTATATTGATTGATAAACGACAGTTTTGAACATTACCAAATGTAAAAGTGTTCAAAAGAAAAATATCTAAATTGTCACTATTTCTTCTTTGATAAAATTTCAGGTTCGTGTCACTATTTTATCCAAATTGTGCAATGTAACAATACAATTTTATCAAAAGAAAAAAAATAAAAAAATTAAATCAACTGTGTATAGACCACCAAACAAATAATCTAGCTTTGTCCAAGAAAGCAGCAAGAAAGACTACGCCTGATGGACGCATCGTTTATCAAATATCCAAAAAAATAAGTTTCTCACCAACAAAATGGTCAAAGTAAATTGTTGGTGATATACTATTGGGTATACTCAAGTTATTTAACGGAACATTCTTACCAACAGAATGGTAAACTTTCTCTAAAATTAAAATTCGTGAAAGTACAACAAATGCTTTTGAATTTTACAGCTATTTGAAGACATGATCCTCATATATTGATGAGTTAATTATACGATTGCTTCCAACTTTTGATAAATTACATCATTGGTTCTAACTGTTTGTCAGATCGTAACACGATTGGTCCATGATATTAACTTCTGTTAAGTTTCCTAGTTAAGTGGAGGTGAAAAAACCAAAATATCTTAAAACTAGAAAAATAAAGATGTATAAAACACATATAATATGTGGGATCCACTTTTTGTTAATATATACACACTAATATATATATATATATATATATATATATATATATATATATATATAGAGAGAGAGAGAGAGAGAGGAGTGAGATCTAATACAGTAAAAACTATAATTAAGAATCACTACATTTGTGCCATATAGATTAGTTGATTACTAGATTTGAGGGGCATAATAAAATTACATAATTGTTTATTTTAACAATTCCTTGATTTTAGCAATATTAATTGAATCCCTCATAATCTATTTTTACCAAAATCAACAACATAATCTGGTGAATTTTACCAGTTTAAAATCCCTCAATTCACTTTCACAATCTTCTTCTTATGTCATCTAAATCGTGAGTTAAAAAACAAAAAATCATCGATGACTAATGTTGTTCAAGATCTTCAATAGTATACAATCGATCAAAATAGTTGAGGCTTGTTTTTATGTAATATTTTGTAGCTATAACATTTGAATAAGCAACATGGTTTTGAATCAATGCAAGGTTTTTTTAAAACATTTGTTATTATAAAATTAAGATTAACAACAAGGTTTTGAGTCAATCAACATTTTCAGTCTTATAAGTAATATGAATCGATCGTTTATATTCGGTGTGCTATTTTTATGGTAAAGTAATGTTTATGTACATATAAATTAAAGAATTTGAAGTAACACCGATTGATTTTTGTATGTGGTGATGATGTGCTATTTTTGTAAGTTAAAGAAATTCACACTGAGCTAAAAAATAGAAAATGTTACTTATATGATATTATCTCAAAAAGGGTGCTCTTTTGGTGTTTGCAATAAATACACGTGAATTAGTCATTTATCTTCATTAGTATAAAATAATTATTTCTAAGAAACGAAATTTCTCTCTACTCTTGTGATAGTAGACATGTGAAAGGAAGCACCGTATAAGTGGCACCGTGTAAAGTAACACATTGTTGTACGAATTGCATTATGTAAAGTAGCAATGTGTAAAATATGTAAAGTAGCACTTGCTCTATATAAATTAGCACTGTGTATCATTATGTGACATAGTAATGTGTAAAATATGTAAAGTAGCACTATCACTAAATGAATTTTACTGTGTATATGTAATAAGTAGCACCAAATATATAAGTAGCACCATTTAACGTGAAAAAATTTTGAAATATTTTTTAAAAAATATAGCAATATTATACTCATATTAAAGAGAAAAAAAATACTTGATTTTTAGGTATGACTTTTTAAAAAAAAATAATAAAGTATAAAAACTTATTTTAGTTTTAAAAAGTGAGAGGAATTAGTATTTTTTTAAATAAAAAATAAAACTTATCATAAATTGATAATTGTCTATTTTTATGGAAACGTTGAATTGATCTAAGTATCACAAATTAAGAATTGCCCTTTTTGCACATTAAATAATATACTAATTAAGCATTAATGAGTTGTTATTTATCATAACACATAATCTAATTAATCAATGGTTCATATTATTTTTTACGTTTTTAGATAGCATAGAGTTTGTAACGAATCCATCATATATATATATATATATATATATATATATATATATATATATATATATAGAGAGAGAGAGAGAGAGAGAGAGACGGTTACTATACAAATTGTAATTTTCGTGTGACACGTGTTTTTTAGCGGAGGGGTAGTTTCGTCCGCGCTACAATTACGCATAAAAATTACATAATTACGCAAGTTATATTAATAATTATACAAGTTATATCTATTATTACGCAAATAAAATTACTCAGTTATAAAAAATAAATCATGCATGTTAAATTGATAATTACGCAAGTTATATGATAATCACGCAAGTTATGTTGATAATTACGTAGTGAATAATCACACAAGTTATACGCACAACAAATAGATGTTTTTTTAAAAAATATTGTTTTTTTATAATAAAAGTATAACAATACTATACTCATATTAAAGATGATAAAATGTTTATTTTTATGGTGCATTTTTTTTAAAAAAATAATACCATATGAAAAAGTTATATGTGATTAAAAAACAGGAGGAAGTTAGAAAAAAGTCAACAATTGTAGGCTATTACCAATTCTACCCTTCCAGGAACATTCATTGCGTGATTATTCCATCTTAAATCTGGACCGCTCATCTCTTAGATCGATGGTCCTTGTTGCTTTGTACCCTTTGCACGAAAACAACACTTTGTACCATAAACTTTCCCTATATATATATATATATCACATAATAGCATTATCTTCCGACCACCATCATCGTTTCGTCTCCACCACCACTGTCCAACACCGTTCGACCATTACCATCATGTCGTCTCCACCACCACCGTCCAACCACCATCACCATGTCATATTCAGCACCACAGTCCGACCACCACCACCACCGTGTCATCACCACCACCACTGTCTGATCACTGCCTACTACATCCAAATCTAGCAATCTTGCTACATCCGTTCCACAGCTCAAATCGATTACAATTCTGGAGAATGGTGGAGGTGCGGCGGTGGAGAACATTTAAAAAGAAGGGCGATGGCGATGGAGGTGCGGGGGTGGAGAATGGGTGCCTGAGGTGAACGAGGGATGGTGGTGGTCTGGATGATAAATCGTGTGTGTGTGTATATATATGTATTGATATGTGTGTGTGAGTGAGTGTATATATATTTAGTTTTTTTATTACTGAAGTGGGGTCCACACATTTATATATATATATATATATATATATATATATATAATTTTGTCTTTAAGTTTAGAGGTATTGTTCTACTTAACTGAGAAACTTAACAGAAGTTAGTGTTAGTAACCAATCTTGTTACAATCTGATAAATAGTTGGTATCAATGATTTAATTTCTCAAAAATTAGGACCAAATTTTGTAATATGAGTATACCACATGAACCGATCGTGTAATTAACTCTATATTCATTGATAAATAAAAGTTTTGAACATTAGCAAATGTAATAGTATTCAAAAGAAAAAGATCCAAATTGTCACTAGTTTTTCTTTGATTAAATTTCAGGTTCGTGTCACTATTTAATCCAAATTGTCAATGTAACAATACAATTTTATAAAAAAAATAATAATAATAATAAATTAAAATCTTGTATTGAAATGATAAATAAGAGTAACATTTTCTCACACGTCAGAAAATAAGTAGGTTTTACGTTGTCATATTTAATCCAAATAAACGACAAGTATCTGGATTGACAAAATGACAAGTATTTGGATTAGTTAAATTGACCGATTCTTCAAGTCGTTTAGTATTCATATAACTCCTTTAGTATCCCATCAACCTGATTAACATATTTTATAACTTGATTACTATTAGTCAAGGAGTCAGCCAGTTTGACACGTTTAGATAAAAGAGTTAAACATATCTTGTTATGATTTTAAGTGTGTCGAGCTTATGATTCATGTTTTTGACACAAGAAAAAGGTCTTAGAGTTAAACAATTCAACCCGTCAACACAACACATATAACACAACCAAATGAAATAACGTATTGTGCTTCAAATTAGATTGAAGAGAAATCTCAATAGGCGAAATATTACTTACAGTTTGAAAGTATTTAATTTTTTTATTATAATTTGAAAAGGGGGAATACAAGTTTGTAGATTACGACTACAACCATAGACAAAGCATGCATGCACACATGTACAATTTTTTGTCTTCCTAAACGAGAAAAAAAATATTATCATCGTGTAATATTTTGCATCTGATGTTACAATATCTGTGTCCCTATATAACTCCTTGACACCAAAAGTGCTTGTAGCTCAATTACGTTTGGTGTATATATCGACATATCGTCATGTATCTCCCTATGATGTTACCAATGCCTCTCATGGCCATCATTTTCACAGTGCAACTAGAGGAGGTCCATAGATCCTACGCACACCGAGATTTTATATTAGTAGAACTATGCATCATTGTCATTTTTTTTTGATCCATCGCCCAATCCTTCTCTTGATCGAGTTTGCCGTCTCAGTTGCATCTCCTTCTGTCATAGTTGTAGCTCAATAGCTCATATAACCATAAGTATGATATTATATATATTAATAGAACCTTATAAAATATAGTGTGTTATTAATCAACTTTTCATAGAAGAAAAAACTACATTCTAACTAATATAACATATTAATTTCCAAAATAATTATATTAGGTTTTGGTTTCGTTACCAAAATAAATTGGGCTACAATACTTGGTTAAATAAAAGTGGGTTTTGGAATCAAATAGTTAGACATTGAACTTTATTGAGAAATTTCTTTTTACCAATGTTTATATAGATTCTAGGCTTGTAATATGGGCTTTTAGCTCTTTATTGTTGAATAACAATGACCTTATTTAACTCCACGACATATCGTCTTTATCGATTTATTGTAGTGTTTAGAGAGGATTATTTGTTAATCATTATTCTACTTTGTAAATGTTTATTAAACGAATGAAAATATAGTAACCACTTTGTTTTATTCAACCACAACTAATCGGTCGGTTCATTGTATCAAAAAACAAAGTTGATATTTGGCATAATGTTCATTTGGTGGCGATTCCTCAACATTACTCAAACAATAGGCCATTTCTACATAAGCCACTTGTTCTTGACCGTGGCCCATGCTCATTACGGGTTTTAAACTCTTGGCGTCAAGAAGAGAGTGTCATTTATGTGTTTCAAGATACTTGGAATTCTACTTGTTTGAATGTTATTTACGCGCTTGAGTTAAAATGTTGAGAATAACACTTAAAAATAATCGACAAATATTTTCTTTTATGGAATCATCAACAATATATTGTGAAGATAAACCATAAAACGAGTAGCTCAAGAAGGTAATCGTATTAAGGATAAGTTGTCATTAAAGAACATAATCTTCTAACATTTTTCTTCTAAATTGTTTTTAGAATGTCAAAGCAAAAATTGACAAGGGTGATTGGAGTATGTACTTCTTCAAAAGAGCTTGGGGATTATAATGGGAGCCCGTTCTTATAGAAGTACCGCCATTAGTCTTTCCACAATGGATCACAGGGGTGTCGTTGTGACCAACCACCGGTTTGAGAGGAAGCTGCCAGCTTGGAAGGATGTTAAAAAATGAAATAAGTGCAAAGAAAAGTAAGTAGTTGAGAAAGAATTTAAGATAACGTTATACCTCCAATTGTTGTCACCAAATTTAATGAAGCACATCATGTCTAGGGGGCTGCCAAGGTGTTTCTCTTGTGCAAGGAATATGTGTTTGGACATTACTGTAATATAGGGTCAAACATGTTTTTTTGTTACTGTATTCTCTTCTAGGAAGGGAAATATGGATCTTGATTCATTAATCTTGGCCCATCTATCAGTTTACTAGCCGAGACCGCACCCCCAACCCTCTCAGGAGAAAATCCATTGTTGAGAAAACCTCTTGCCTCAACTCTAAGCATTTTGCTTAAAGTGAGACTTGAACTGATAAACTACTCATATTTACAAGTCATGAGTAACTTATTTTAAGCAGTTGGGTTAAACATCATTGGTAGAATGGCTTCATCTACCGGTCCAATGTTAAATCCAATGTTATTCTTGCCCCTTGTTCATTGGGTAGAGATGGGCAAAAAAACAGGGTTCGAGCCTGATCCAGTGTACCCAACCCGGACCCGGGTACGGGTAGGACCCGGTGAGCGGTGTACCCGGTTTGTACCCGAAAAAACCCGTAGGGTTGGAACCGGGTTTATATATAGGAAATTTCCTAAACCCGACCCGGTTGTACCCAGTTTTGACCTTTTTGGATTTTAAAAAAAAATAGTTGTTACAATTTTTTTGACCGTTTTTTTTGTCATTTTTGCCCCATAAGTTAGTATAAATAGGTGTGGGTTGATATGGTTGAGTATTCATGTGACATCCGTCACCGACAGGTCTGTCAATTAACGTTAAACTCGTTAACTCTCCTTGTGTACTTACTTTTGTCGCGTAATTAATTCGTTCTGATCTCAAAATTTTTGTTTTATTCGTCTTGCGCGTTGACCCTAATATTACATAAAGAAAAAAAATAATAAAATTAACCATTAGTAGTATAATTAATTTTATTTATTATTTTCTTTTCTTTTAACTTTTAATAATGTTTATTATTATTATTAAAATTATAATTATTATTATTATAACAATTAGTATTATTATTATTATTAATATTATTATTAATATTATTATTTTTATAATTAATAAGTTCAGGGTTTAAATCGCAATTTAACTAGCTCCCACCATTGGGAATAATGAGGCTGGTAACCCGGATATCGCCGCTATCATTGCCCAACAGTTAGCTGAGCTAATCCCTACTATTGTTACTCAAGTAAGTAACAATATTTTGAACAATAGAGGTGGTATGGGAGGAGGAAACGGGAATGAAGGGGACAATAGTAACCATGGAGGTGAAGAAGGAGCGAATGGCGGCGAGGTGTTGCTGGAAACTAGAGATGGTGGAAATGAACATACTGTGGGAAATGGTACTGGGAGTAGGATTGGTTGTACTTACAAGGAGTTCATGACTAGTAAACCGAAGGAGTTCGACGAAAAGGGTGGAGCCATCGCTTTGACCCGTTGGATTGAGAAGATGGAAACTGTGATGGATATCAGCAACTTTGCTGAGAATCATAAGGTAAAGTATGCCACTTGCTCACTGGTGGGAAATGCGTTAACATGGTGGAATACCCAAGTTCAGGCTCGAGGTAGGGAGGCAGTAATGCAGATGACATGGGATGAATTTAAGGCTTTGATCATTGAGAAGTATTGCCCTAGCAACGAAATGCAGAAGTTGGAGCATGAGTTCTAGAATCATGCTATGGTGGGAGCTAGGCACGCGACGTCACCGACAGGTCCGTCAATTAACGTTAAGCTTGTTAACTCTCCTTGTGTACTTACTTTCGTCGCGTAATTAATTCGTTCTGATCTTAAAATTTTTGTCTTATTCGTCTTGCGCTTTGACCCTAATATTACATAAATAAAAAAATAATAAAATTAACAATTAACAGTATAATTAATTTTATTTATTATTTTTTTTTCTTTTAACTTTTAATAATGTTTATTATTATTATTAAAATTATAATTATTATTATTATGACAATTAGTATTATTATAATTAATAAGTTTAGGGTTTAAATCATAATTTAACTAAACTCAAGGGAATAATTAATTGAAAGTGTGGGGTTCTAATTGTAAATATCAAAACTATAAATCAAATCATCGGTCGAAACCCCCCCCCCCCATTCGCAAACCTACTGCCGCCGTGAACATTCCGCAACCACACCACCGAAGCAACTCTTTTCGGTCGCCGTTAGCCTTCGTTTGTCGCCGTCGTTTCACAGGTAACCGATCGTCGTGAACTTCGTTTCTTTTCGTTTCGTTTTATCGTCGCGATTGGTTCGGTTTCGTTTTCGGGTTGCTTGATTGTCTTGTTTTCTGGGTTGGTGTTATGGTGGCGTGTATATATATTGTATGTGCTGGGGCGCATGGCAGCCTCTTGGAAGCATGGCAGCCCCTTGGGCGCATGGCTACTTGTTTTGGGGCGTATGGTGGAATATGTTTGCGTTTGTTTATGCATGTGTGTGTTTGGCTATGCATGTGTGTGTTTGTATATGCAATGTGTTGTGTGTGTGCATGCATGGACATATATATATATATATATATATATATATATATATATATATATATATATATATATATATATATATATATATATATATATATATATATATATAGTGTTTGTATACAGGTATATAGGTGTGTATATGGGTGAAATATATATACTACCAACGTGTGCGTGAGTTTAAGTGTGTGTTTTTGTGTGTGCTAGTAGCGTGTGTGGTTTGTATTATTATTACTATTATTAATATTATTATTATTATTATTATTATTATTTTCTTTTTTTATTAATAACAATAATAATAACTTTATTATTACTATTATTATCATTATTGACATTATTAGTATAGAATGTGTTGTATATATATATATATATCTATTTGTGTGTGTGTGGCGCGTCGAAACCGACCCGACCCGAACAGACCGAATGTACCTTTTCCTAGTTGAATGTGTTTAAAAACTTAATTTCAATTAATAATAGGCGTTTGATCGTGCGTTGCTCATATTCTTTGAAGGCTTTGTTCACTTTATATCGTATCATTACAAGGTCAGTTTCGCGGCCCCGTTTTCATTTCAATTGTTTACAAACTTGGGGGAAAAGTATGCTTACCCTTTTTTATGCTGTGAACTCATTGATTATTTGGGACTGTTATATTTACTGTTTTGTAAGTTTATATCTGGTACATGCATGAGTTTGCTGTGTGGTTCTTTATTCACAACTATTTAATTCCGGTGTTGGAACCGACGGACAGGGATTGATAGTACTATTGGCCTGACACCCCCACCCTTGTTTGTTGGTATACTAGTTGGGACTGACAGTGGCCAGGGACGGGCCCTAGGGTGAATATGTTCCGATAAGATCTGTGCGTACGTCGTAGGTTTAGTTGTGATGCTCTACATGTGATATTACTTGCTTATAACTGTTTACACTATGACTATTATACAACATCTATGTTTACTACTTAAACCTACGAACTCACAATATTATGTTGACCTTTTATACACAATATTGAAGATAGCTTTGCTTTAGCGACTACCCCTAGGATTTGCATTATTTAAACATTGGGTGTCTCTAACAACTACATTGGATTTTCTTTGTTATTCATGAATTGTGCACTTGCTCCCGGGTTGTGGGACTTACAATTCTTTTGTCTGTTTGGCTATGTTTGTCATGGAATTGACTAGCCACGGCACAAGTCTCCATTTGTATGGGTGACGCCATGACACGTTAACTTTTCATCATTTAATGCATCTCTATTAATCAACAATGTATTATGACGATCCCGTCCGTTACATCCTCGTGTTTTCGCTATAAGCGGGGGTGTGACAGATTGGTATCAGAGCCATTGGTTATCGAGAATTAGGCGAATCACTCAACCTAGACTATAACTTAGGAACCTTCATGTAGAATGCATACTAGGGTTTTATGTGCATCTGATATTACATGTATGTTCCTCCTATTCTGTTCATATGTTTCTCTACTATTTGATCTACTTCACCTGAGGAAAAGTACTCCTACTTTTTCCTTATAGGATGTCTTCTACTGGTTCTTTCGTTCCCCCTTCTATCATTGTGATTTCTTCTGACTCGGAGAGTGAGGAGGTATCATCTGGCCCGTCGAAACAAGTGAAGTTAGCAGTAGGTGTGCGAAGGCGTAGACCGAATACGAGGTCTATGAAGAAGTGCTTTAGACCTTATGGATTTAGAGCACCCAGAAGAGCCTATGCTGTGAAGAGAACCTTCCCTCAACCAGGGAACGTCGTACCGCTTCAAAGAGCTATCAGGGACATTCATGAATCACCACCTGATTCTCCTAGATCCATTAGCAGTTGTGAGAGTCGTGTGGGGCCTATACGGGAGGCGGCTACGCACCCACCCATTATTCAGGATGAGGGTAGCCATCTGCCTGCCCCTCCGGCCCTAAAGGGCAAGAAAGAGTTTGCGCGTCGCATGACAGGAGGACTTATCGCTTCTTGCTCATGGAGCAATAAGAAGGATCGAGCTAGGAACGCTTGATGCCACTACTAATTATCACTTATTATTAGATTTCTTTTTAGAATGGTCAGCTTGAGATTATCGGGATTAGTGTGTTTGACTTTAATTTAAGTATTTGGTTATGATTGGAATATTACGATTTATGGAAATGAAACCTTAGGTTATTATTATGGGATTGTTCGTGATTTTGTCTTGGAAATTATACGGTTTGCATTGATATATCAACTACTCGTGGATGTTTGAAATATGATAAACCTTGATATGATTGAAGCTTACTTGTTATCTGTTATTGATTAGAAAATGCTGCCAAGAAGGGTTACTAGCAGCCAGCCCGTGGAGACGAAGTCCCTAGGGGACAAGGACATGGTAGAGGTGCTGGTGGCCGTGTTGGAGCCACAGGTGGAAGAGGTCAGAATGGACAGAACAATGGGAATAATGAGGCTGGTAACCCGGATATCGCCTCTGTTATTGCCAAACAGTTAGCTGAGCTAATCCCTACTATTTTTACTCTAGTAAGTAATAATATTTTGAATAATAGAGGTGGTATGGGCGGAGGAAACAAGAATGAAGGGGACAATGGTAACCATGGAGGTGAAGAAGGAGCAAATGGCGGCGAGGTGTTGCTGGGAACTAGAGATGGTGGAAATGAACATACTGTGGGAAATGGTACTGGGAGCAGGATTGGTTGTACTTACAAGGAGTTCATGACCTGTAAAGTGAAGGAGTTTGACAAAAAGGGTGAAGCCATATCTTTGACTCATTGGATTGAGAAGATGGAAACTGTGATGGATATCAGCAACTGTGCTGAGAATCAGAAGGTAAAGTATGCAACTTGCTCACTGGTGGGAAAGGCGTTAACATGGTGGAATACCCAAGTTTAGGCTCGAGGTAGGGAGGCAGCAATGCAAATGACATGGGATGAATTTAAGGCTTTGATCACTGAGAAGTATTGCCCTAGCAACGAAATGCAAAAGTTTGAGCATGAGTTCTAGAATCATGCTATGGTGGGAGCTAGGAACTCGACGTACACTGATCGATTTCATGAGTTGGCTAGGCTTGTTCTGCATTTGGTTACCCCAGAGTCAAAGAGGATAGAAAGGTATATCTGGGGATTGGCTCCTCAAATCTGAGCGATGGTAACTGCAGTCGCTCCCCCTACGATTCAAAGTGCGATTTAGAAAGCTGGTACTTTGACTGATGAAATGGTGAGAACCAGAGTATTAGGCAAGGGTGGTGAAAAACGAAGAGATAATGGAGAATCAAGCAAGCAAACCGGGGGTAGGTTTGATAAGAAGGCGAGGGTGATGAGAAACTTTGTGGCGGTGAACCAGGGTAGAAGAGAATATGTTGGGCCACATCCTAAGTGTGGTAAGTGTAACTTTCATCATCCGCAAGCGATGCCGTGCCGGGTGTGCGTAAACTGTAGGTGCCCGAGGCATTTTGCGAAAGACTGTAGGGTGGCGCCCAACATGATTGCACCGGTAAATGCAGTTAATCCAGCAGGAAACGCCAGGGTATGTTATGAGTGTGGGAGCCCTAATAATATTGGAATATGTGCCCCAGACTGAATCGGGCATCGGGTCAATAGGGGAAAAATCAAAATCAGGTGATAGCGATAGCTGGCAATTATGGTCAGGCAAATCAAGGGAATGCTGCCTGAGGACGTGCGTTCGTGATTGGAGCAAACGACGCTCGTCAGGATCCGAATGTTGTTACGGGTACGTACCTTCTCAATAATCATTTCGCATCCGTATTGTTTGATACCGGGGCAGACAATAGTTTTGTTTCTTTTGAATTTGCACCTCTACTTGGTTTGAACCCTAGTTGTATAGAAATTAGTTACTCCGTAGAAATGGCTAACGGTAAGTTTATGAAAGCTAGTGAGATAATTAGAGGGTGCACGATAACGTTAGAGGACCACACATTTGATATAGACTTGATACCCTTTGAATTGGGAAGTTTCGACATAGTAGTGGGGATGGATTGGTTATCAAAATATGGAGCTTAGATTGTCTGCCGAGAAAAGGTGGTACGAATCCCAATGTCTAACGGTGATGTGCTCAGGATACAAGGAGAATGCCCAGGAAGGAACCTAAAGCTTATCTCCTGTATGAAGACTCGTCGATACTTGTAGAAGCAATGCTACGCGTTTTTAGCGCATGTAGTGGAAAACAAAGCAGAGGAAGGGAAACCGGAGGATATTCCGGTGGTGCGAGACTTTCCGGAAGTATTTCCTAATGACTTGTTCGTTTTGCCTCCTACTTGACAGATGGAATTCCTTATAGATTTGATTCCTGGAGCAACACCCGTAGCAAAGACGCCATATCGATTAGTACCATCAGAAATGCAAGAATTATTGAGCCAATTGCAGGAATTATTGGATAAGGGTTATATCCGACCCGACCATTCACCATGGGGAGCACCGATATTATTCGTCAAGAAGAAAGATGGATCGTTCCGAATGTGCATCGATTATCGGGAACTGAATAAGTTTACCATGAAGAATCGATATCCTCTCCCTAGAATCGATGATCTATTCGACCAGTTACATGAAGCTTCTTACTTCTCTAAGATCGATCTACGATCGGGCTATCATCGATTGAGGGTTCATGAGGATGACATACCAAAAACAATGTTTAGAACTCGATATGGACACTATGTGTTCTTAGTCATGCCGTTTGGACTGACCAATGCTCCAGCAGTGTTTTTGGATTTGATGAACCGGGTTTGCAAACCCTTTCTGGATAAGTTTGTAATCGTGTTTATAGACGATATTCTTATCTACTCTCGATCGAAGGAAGACCATGATCAACACCTAAGAGCGATACTAGAGCTATTAAAGGAAGAGAAACTTTACGCCAAGTTCTCAAGTATGAATTTTGGTTGCGAGAAATGAAATTTCTAGGACATGTGGTGAATGAGAACGGAAATCATGTTGATCCTGGAAAGATCAAAGTAGTTAAGAAATGGGATATACCTAAGACGCCTTCGGAGATACGAAAATTTTTAGGATTGGCTGGTTATTATCGTCGATTCATTGCAAATTTTTCCAAAATCTCCTAACTGTTGATAATGTTAACACAGAAAGACAAGAAGTTTGATTGGGGTCATAAAAAAGAAGAGGCCTTTCGGACGTTAAAGGAAAGATTATGTAATGCACCGATATTGACCCTCCTGGATGGATCCAACGACTTTGTAGTGTTCTGCGATGCATCACATCAAGGACTGGGTTGTGTACTAATGCAAAAGGATAAGGTGATTGCTTACGCCTCGCGTAAGCTTAAGGTTCATGAAAAGAATTATACGACACATGACCCGGAATTAAGTGCGATGGTGTTAGCACTTAAGATATGGAGGCATTATCTGTATGGGACTCAGTGCGTAATCTACACTGATCATAAGAGTCTTCAACATATTTTGAAACCTTAGTGACTAGATTGCGAGATCTGATATCATCCAGGAAAGGCAAATGTGGTGGCTGATGCCTTGAGTAGGAAGGAACACGTGAAACCTTTACGTGCATGAGCGTTAGGAATGACCATTCAATCGAATCTGAAAACTCAAATCCTGACAGCACAAGGTGAAGTGATTTAGGAAGAAAATATTGCAAGTGAGGAGTTTCGAGGGTTGGATAAACAAATGAATTGTAAGGAAGATGGTGTACGGTACTTTGTGGATCGTATATGGGTACCTAAGTGGGGAGATGTTCGAACCCTAGTTATGAACGAAGCGCACAAATCCAAGTATTCTGTTCATCCTGGTGCAGACAAGATGTACCAAGATCTTAAAGAATTATACTGGTTGCCATGTATGAAAAAGGACATTGCCACGTATGTAAGTGAATGTTTGACTTGTTCGAAAGTCAAAGCCGAACATCAGAAACCGTCGGGATTATTACAGCAACCGGAAATTCTCGAATGGAAACGGGAAAATATAACTATGGACTTCATCACTAAGCTGCCTAGAACAAGTAGTGGGCATGATTCTATTTGGGTTATTGTGGATCGAATGACGAAGTCCGCTCACTTCTTACCGATTCGCGAGGATTATAAGATAGAAAAGCTAGCAAGATTATATGTAAATGAGATTGTGGCTAGGCATGGGCTGCCTGTGTCAATTATATCAGATCGCGATCGCTGATTTACATCGCGGTTTTGGCAGACTTTACAGAAGGCAATGGGTACTCGATTGCATTTAAGTACTGCCTATCATCCACAAATGGATGGTCAAAGTGAACGTACGATACCGACTCTAGAAGACATGCTTAGGGCATGTGTGATCAACTTTAGTGGTAGTTGGGATACTCATTTACCGTTGATCAAATTCTCTTATAATAATAGTTACTATACGAGCATTAGATGTGCTCCGTTTGAAGCGTTGTATGGAAGGAAGTGTAGGTCTCCAGTGTGTGGACTGAGGTAGGTGAAAGTCAATTGACAGGTCCAGAGATCATTCAGGAAACGACTGATAGATCGCAAACCTACTGCCGCCTTGAACATTCCGCAACCACATCACCGAAGCAACTCTTTCCGGTCGTCGTTAGCCTCGTTTGTCGCCATCGTCTCGCCGTTTACTCGTTTCGCAGGTAACCGATCGTCGTCAACTTCGTTTCGTTTCGTTTCGTTTTATCGTCATGATTGGTTCAGTTTCGTTTTCGGGTTGCTTGATCGTCTTGTTTTCTGGGTTGGTGTTATAGCGGCGTGTATATATATTGTATGTGTGTGTATATATGCAGTGTGGGTGTGCGTGGATACATTGTGCGTGTTAGCGTGTGTGTATATATATAGGTGTGTGCGCGTTGCAGTGGGTATGTGAGTGTGTGTGTGTTTCAAGGTGTACGGGTGTGTGGGGGTGTTGTGATTGTGTGTGTGGACGATGGTGAGTTTTGGGCGCATGATGTATGTGCTTGGGTGCATGGCAGCCCCTTGGGCGCATGGCTGCTTGTTTTGGGGCGTATGGTGCAATATGTGTGAGTTTGTTTATGCATATGTATGTTTGGATATGCATGTGTGTGTTTGGCTATGCAATGTGTTTGTGTGTGTGGATGCATGGACATATATATATATAGTGTGTGTATACAAGTATATATGCGCGTATATGGGTGAATATATATATATATATATATATATATATATATATATATATATATATATATATATATATATATACTACCAACGTGTGCGTGAGTTTAAGTGTGTGTTTTTGTGTGTGCTAGTAGTGAGTGTGGTTTGTATTAATATTACTATTATTAATATTATTATTATTATTATTATTATTATTATTATTATTATTCTTATTTTCTATTTTTATTAATAACAATAATAATAACTTTATTATTACTATTATTATCATTATTGACATTATTAGTATAGAATGTGTTGTGTGTGTGTATATATATATATATATCTATTTGTGTGTGTGTCGCGCGTCGAACCCAATCCGACCCGAACCGACCGAATGTACCTTTTCCTAGTTCAACGTGTTTAAAGACTTAATTATAATTAATAATAGGTGTTTGATCATGCGTTGCTCTTATTCTTTGAAGGCTTTGTTCACTTTATATCGTATCATTACAAGGTGAGTTTCGCGGCCCTGTTTTCATTTCAATTGTTTACAAACTTGGGGGAAAAGTATGCTCACCCTTTTTTATATTGTGAACTCATTGATTCTTTGAGACTGTTGTGTTTACTGTTTTGTAAGTTTATATCTGGTATATGCATGAGTTTGCTGTGTGGTTCTTTATTCACAACTATTTAATTCCGGTGTTGGAACCGACGGACAGGTATTGATAGTACTACTGGCCTGACACCCCCACCCTTGTTTATTGGTATACTACTTGGGACTGACAGGGGCCAGGGACGGGCCCTAGGTGTTCCGACAAGATCTGTGGGTATGTCGTAGGTTTAGTTGTGATGCTCATGTTTACATGTGATATTACTTGCTTATAATTGTTTACACTATGTCCTACAAAACTATTACAAAGCATCAATTATGTTTACTACTTAAACCTGCGAACTCACCAACATTATGTTGACCTTTTTGAGCATATCTTTTCAGGTAACAATCATTGAAGATAGTTAGGGATGCTGCCTTAGCGACGACCCCTAGGATTTACATTATTTAAACATATTGGGTGTCTCTGACAACTACATTGGATTTTCTTTGTTATTCATGAAATTGTGCACTTGCTCCCGGGTTGTGGGACTTACAATTCTTTTGTCTGTTTGGCTATGTTTGTCGTGGAATTGACAAGCCACGGCACAAGTCTCCATTTGTGCCGGGTGACGTCATGACACGTTGACTTTTCATCATTTAATGCATCTCTATAAATCAACAATGTGTTATGACGATCCCATCCGTTACATCCTCTTGTTTCCGCTATAAGCGGGGGTGTGACAACCCAAGTCCCAAACGTAAAAACATACGCAAAAAACACAAAAATACTCTCGTTTTACACTTTTTCACTCTCTTGAATCTTGATATAGTCAATCACAATCTTCCGTTGGTCAAGGTTCGTCCAACGCTCCAACCATCATTCGTGTTCTTACACACAATCGTAACATGGATATTTGGTGCAATTGAGATATGGTTGAGTTGAGTGACGCGTCTGTAAAGGCTGGTTGTAAGTTTTATGAAACTTTGTTTGCTAAAGATTCAAATACGACTTTAAGCAAACACATTAGCAAGAAGTTTTGTAAGTCATTGAAAAATAATCTGGATTCGCAACAAATACAATTTGGTGGAGACGGTGGACTCTTTAATTACGATATTAATACGGTTCGAGATCGAATGGAAAAGTTCGTGATTCAAGAAGCTTTTCCGTTTAGTCACTTCGACAATCCTCGGTTGACCAACTTGATTCGAGAGATACTTCAACCATGTTACACCCACGTAAGTCGTATTACACTTAGGGGTTGTTTGGCAATAAGAGATCTGAATGATTAAGTGTTGAACCAATAAAAGATCTGAGCCATTAAATGGTGAACCATTAAGTGGTCTGAGCCATTAAGAGCTAGAATATCGCTTAACTATTCAAAGGAAAATGTCTGACCAATTCAGATAAGAGGTCTTAACCATTCAGCATTAGTATAATGCTTAACATTCAAAGGAAATTGTCTGAACCATTCAGACATTTGCTCATGAAACAAACAGTCTGAACTATTATGTGTTGAACCATTCAGACATCTGAACTATTAAAAGGCTGAAATATACAGCCACTTAGACGTTATTGTTTAAAATTATGAAAACAAGCAAAAAATAATTTAATTGTATTATTTGAAAATTTAAATGCCGGTGTAAACTTAACTAGTGACGTTTGGTCGGCTCTACACGGTTTACCCGAATCTTACCTTTGTGTCACCACTCATTGGGTAGATCCTAAATCATAGCAGATGATGAAACGTACGATTGCATTTGATCTTTTTTCGTATCCACACACTGGAGAATTTTTGTTTTATTTTTTGAATAATGTAATAACTACTTTTAATTTACAAAATAAACTTTTTTTCAATTGTATTTGATAACGCCTCCAACAACACAACCGTAGTTGAAAAATTAAAATTAAAATATCTTCCGATTGCCAACGATGATTTTTTTCATACTCGTTATGTTGAAAATATTAAAAATTTAGTAGTGCAAGACGGGCTATCCGTGAAATTTGTTGATAACTTTCTTAAAGTTTTTCTATACGGAATTTTTATTTTTAGGTCTTAATTGGGATGTACCTACTCGGTAAAATTCGACTTGTCGTAAGTTTGATGGTGCTTTAAAACAAAAAGGAACTTTGAAAGCTTTTCAAAGCAGTCTTTCGAATAATAGTGAAGCCGACCCATTTCCAGATGCGGGTTGAAACAATGTTCGACGGTCTATCCGATTTTCTTGACGTGTTTAAAATTCCAATTACAAAATTATTAGGAGTTTATTATCCTCCTAGTTATTCAGTGCTTCTAGAATTATATTTTATGGCTTTGAATTTTAAAAATTTTCAAAATAATAATCATATGTTTAGATAAATGATAAAACCAATGAAATAAAAGTTCAAAAAATTATATTTATGAGTTACCATTAGTTTTTCCTTGTGCCAACGCTTTAAATCTGTTTTTAAATTTTACGGGGGTTGAATGTTTGATAGACGAGATAAATGAAAATTTAGATATGCATAACGAAAACCCCAATTTTTAACCGAGGCAAAAGAAAAATTTAATGAAAGTTTGAAAACAATTTATAATTTTTATTTAAATAGACATGAGCCTAACATAAACATAACCACGCCAAGAGAATCAACCTCAAGTGCTAGTATCTCTGTTAAAGATACAGTTTTGACTATGTTGAATATTGTTCTGGATGTGACGGCTAAATGACAAAGGGGTAACACCCCAATAAGCGAGGTCGGTAGACATAGTTGAACGGATTTTATTTCCACTATGACTACCAAAGATTATCGTGCATTTGATATTTTGGCTAGGTGGAGAGGAAAGGAATCCCAATTTTCGATTCTTTCCGCTATGGCCCGTGATTTACTAAGCGTCCAACCTTATACGGTAGCTTTGAAATCTATATTTTCTCTTAGTGGCAGGGTAATATCATTACGGAGAACAAGACTAACTCTAGAAGCGGTGGAGATGTGCATTTGTTTAAAGGATCACTTGGGTGGTGTTTGTTTTTACAGAAAAACTCTTCCTGACCTCTTTTTGTCTGCGTCGCGTAGATCACGCGCAGACGTTGAGGTCTGTAAAGTGTTTGTTTTTTGGAAAACTAACTGGAGGTCTTCTTGAGGCAGATATAAATCATTAACTTCATACATCTTCTAACCTCTTCTCATTCTCAACCCCTTCCTGAAACCATTTTAACATCAATGTCGACCAACCTCCTCCACCGTCAAAGTCGCAGCCGCCGGCCCCCATCCACCTTTTTGTCCCCGCCACCTTCTTCATAAACAAGTTCCCTCGCTGCCACAGTTATAAACAGCCACTGCCGCCTCCGCCGCCTCCTCACCGTAGCGCACCATATGGGTCACCTTCCAGCCGCCCACCACCATCCCTCCAACTGCCTCTTGTTGCCGCGTCGTAAAACCACCCTAATCCTCTGGCATCAAGTTATACATGGTGGCGCGTGGCTTCCCTTTCAGCTGCAAAGACTCAATAAATGAAAACCTTCACCGGAGCTGTTTAGGTGTGGCTGTATAACATAGGGCTATTGTCACGTGCTTACGTGTTTGAGCCTCGAGTTTGTACAACCTCCGATCATCCATCATCAACTTCAAGAAACAACACAGAGAGAAAAAAGATTGGATTTTTGAAATACCCAGATTAATTAAAGGATTTTTTTTTTTTGCAGATTTAATGATTGAAAGACGCAAAATTTCCAATTCAAATCATGTAAGAATCAAAAACCCTAATTCAATTTCAATGTTGAAGAACTATTTTAAGTTTAAAAATCAGTTTATTTAAATATTTATGCAGAACTATTTAAATTACAATTTATTTTAACAGTCCACAGAAGTTAAAAATCAAACAGTCTTATTCTTGCAGAATGCAAAGGTTTGGTCCACCTATTTTTCTACAGATGTTTGCAAGATATGATCCGCATACTGCAGACATTTTACCTCTGAAAAAACAAACTGCTCCTTAGACGCAATGGATCATATACAACACTAAACAAGCCTCGAAGACGAAATTACACTCGAAGCTAAAGTACACGAGGTAGAAGAAGAAGTATCTTCTGGCATATCCGACGAATAATTAGCATTTGATGAAGACTCTCGTAGAAAATAAACATTAGACAATAACTTAAATAAAAGTTTTATGTTATTTTTTATTGATTCATTTATGTATTTTTAAGTTTTTTTTAATAAATAAATGATGAATTTGATGTTTTTTTAATATTGTTATTGAAATACATTATGATTAATTCGATGTTTATCCAAAAATAATAAATGAAAAATAATAATAATAATAATAATAATAATAATAATAATAATAATAATAATATTATTATTATTATTATTATTAATGATTTTTATTAAATATTAATAATACACACACAAAAAAATACCCGGATTCCGGTTTTGGAGCCTACCCGGACCCGACCCTACCCTAACCGGGTATACCGGGTAGGGTTTTGATGATGGTGAACCCGACCTGGGTTCGTATCCCGGTTCACCAATACCCGGGTACAAAAAAACCCGATTGGGACTAACTCGATTTGTATCCGGTTTCGGGTACAGCCCAATACTCGGTTTGTGCACCTCTATCATTGGGTATTGGACCATTGAATCTACTGTATTTTAATGATTGACTACCAAGCTTATCCTAATGGGTTTCTCTATTTGGGCTCTTGATTCTCTAGTCCTTTATTGGCCCACTAAACTATTAGGCCCTTATTTACATGTGGGTGTTACATCTTCAAGTCCCTCTAGTCCATTATTCTAATTATTTATGATTGTGTAATGAACCTCTCTAGCCCATTCCCCTTCTCTTGTTGCGATAAAATGTGTACGTATTGCAACCCTAAATAATGGAAGAATGCCTTTGTCTTAGTGTTTGCTCTTGATAATGAAGTGATTCCTCAATTCGAATATGACTATCCAATTCAACCAAAGACAAGTCTTCCTTTTAATGATTAGTGTATGCTTAAAATCCTTTCAAGATGGTGAAAACTTATCAATAATGCTAGAGACCGCAATATACTCATCTACCTTCATGTCATGTGCAAAGAATTGGCTTACAAATGGGTAAAAACTCATTGTATTGTTTTATAACCGGTCTAAAATATAACATTTTTTAATTGTAATTCTTAAAATATCTAAACAATGAATTTCATACTTGAAGCATCATCAACAATGTATTTAGATTTTAGTGAATCCCACAACTGCTTAGTCTATTCCTCATTTTATCCGACATGCGATTCAAGACGTGTGATCCCACTTAGAACGCTTTATAATTTGTTTTAAAGTTTCATCATCCACCATATTGGGCCAAGGTGTTGATAATACATAAGTAACTTTTAAAGTAGTCAACAAAAAATGTATCTTTTTCCTTCAATGTCTAAAGTCTTGTTCCTCAAATTTATCTTAGAGAACTTGCTAGAGATATCATGAATAGATTCATTACTAACAGATTTATCTATTTGCAAGTTACTCGCACAATGATTTATCGGATTACAAAGAGATCTTTTAAGATGTTGAAAGATTTTTGAATTTTTGTGATTAAATTCTAATGATGATACATTAATCCTATGTCTCTTTTTCTATGCTCTGTTTGATCGAGTAATATGAATAACGATAGACACTTCTTAGTTCTTAAGTCCACTTCCTTTTTTTTTATGACCAAAAGTCCAAAACCCACAATTCAATAAGTGGGCTGTCCTTGTACGGCCCAAACAATCTTTTAAAGGCTTGATGTTAAGAGAATTCACAATCCATCCTTTATTTTCATACTTATAATTACACTAAACATTACTATTTTTTCTTTCTTTTTTTCAATTAAATAATATTTTTTCATATATTTATCATTAACTTTTCTCTCTCATCCACTCACAACAACTTTAAAAAATATTAAAAAATTTATGGGAGTTGTACCGTGAGAAAACACGGTACAATCCCCATAAGTTTTCTATCTCTTTCACTTACTACCACTCACAACCATCCCCTATAATATAGTGCATTTACTCACATAAAAATAGGAAACGGCCTGTGAAACCGGTATCGGTATACGCTTTTGTGGTTTCCGATGAGCCGACCCAACAACGAAGAAAGTCACGTTAGCGTAAGACAAGGGAAAACAACCAAACTCCCGTGCGCGTAACGCGGGAGAAAACACTAGTTAGTATTAAATACCTAAACGGTGAGTCTTATACCAAAATGCATGTTTGAATCTTTTACGACCATAAACCATGTTTGAAACCGTTTTTTGGAAGTTATTTTATCCTTTAAAGTTCTACCCTAGTAACATTTAAGCACGGGTTTAATATGGCGGCACAAGTAAAACAAGGGGTCGCTCGGTGAAATATATTAGTCATGAAATTCACTTAATTTATTAGTCATTAAATATAGTGTTTCTTTTTGTCGCAAAGCACTATGAAACTATTTTGTAACGTCCCGGAATGGTGAAGCGAGTAACTTAGTAATAATGGTTGAGTTCGAGTTATGTCTAAAAAAAGGAAAGAAAATGATTATGGGCCAAATTACCTTATGGGCTTAGGGCTTGATGGATTTAAGGGCCTAACCACCCATTAAACACCCATAATCAGCCACATTATCCATTTCTTGTAAACCAAGCCACTACCAACTTAGAGAGAGAAAGTAGTGAGAGAAAGTGAAGAACTTGAAGATTTGGAGTTTTGTTGATTGAAGGATTGAAGATCTGGTGTTTGAGCATCAAATCAACAAGAAAAGAGCAAGAAATCCGGGTAAGAATCACCATCTAAACATCTCTGTAGATCTGGGTTTGATTCTTGAGTTTTGGGGTTTGAGAAAGATTTCAAAAAAGATCACATTTTTACGTATAAAATGGTGTAAAAAGCTTAGATCTAGCCTTAGAAATGATAAGCTAAAGGTTTGGACGTAAAAAGTATAGATTTTGGTTGAAAAGTGAAGATTTTTTATGAAAAACAAGCTGAAAAACTCGTCCAGCGAAACTGCAGTTTCATTATGCGAAACTGTGTGAGAAACTGCGTTAGAAACTACGTGAGAAACTGCATGCGAAATTGCGTGCAAAACTAGCTGCTGGTAAACTCCAACGAAAGTTGGGCAGAGATCTCATGCGAAATTGCGTGAGAAACTGCATGTGAAACTGCGTGAGAAACTGCATGAGAAACGAGAAACTGCATGCGAAACCGTGTGAGAAACTGCATGCAAAACTGCTTGCGAAACTAGCTGTATTTCATAGAAAATGATAGATTCATGAATTCATATTCGTGCTTTTCTTATTATGATATGACCTTGGTAATGATGATATGTCTTGTAATATGCTGTATTATATTATGTATAACCTAAAGATGAAAGTGAAACCTAAAGAAATGTTATTGGCCCATAACGTGTACCTTTGTAAAGTAAAGCCTTGCAAGCAAATGACAGAGCAGGGTTGCATTTGTTATGCCCTCATGACAGTAAGGCCTAGATTGGCATGTCAGTAAAGTAAAGATCCGGACAGGCAAGTCAGTAAGGTCTGGATTAGCATGACAATAATGGCATGTATGGGTATGACAGTAAGGCCTGGATTGGCATGTCGGTAAAGTCCTGTATTCATCATAGGCACCGATAGTGACTGGGAATTAACGGATAAAGAAGAGTAATAGAAAGTAAATAAGCGAAAGCCTTAATGATAAAGTATTGATAAGTGACAGTCTGTGTATAGTAAATGTTTGTTCATGTGATGACTATTCAGAATGATAAAGTTAACATACCTCACTAAATGATTTTCTGATAAAGTAAACCTAGAATTCACTCAGCGAAGCTAACTTTTGTATGCATATTAGTTGATAGGTGAGTTGCTGGACTTAAGTGAATGTGGGCATAGATTCTAGAAGCTACTTGGCATTTGATGGCTGGCATCGATGATTAAGAGATCATTAAGAAGACTTTTTTAAAAACTATTTGATGTTTTAAAGACAATGCTAATATTTTATTAGAATTTTGTCATAATGGGTTGAGACTTAATGTATTTTTCTAATGCAAATGTTTATCTAAATGAATGTTTTAAATCTATGTTTTGCGGTGAATGACCAACTGTGAGGTTTCCTGGGATCAGGGCTTTACAACTTGGTATCAGAGCCAAAGTTTAAGCGAAAAAGGTAAACTATTTTTAAAAGAAAAACCTAAGCTTAAACTGAAAATGGGACCAAAGTGAGGATGCCAGTCCAAGTAGCTCCATGCCTCGAGGTAATGATATATGTTGTAAATATTAGGGGATTATGTAGTACCTTGTTACTAAGGTTAGACTTGAGGATAGAGTAATATATCATTAATCTGTTGTGCCTACCTGAATTTATGTGATCTATACATGCTTAGAATATGAATAGTAGGTTCGAGTGTTAGTATGGCTCAAGATAGGGAAGTTTAGAACATGATAAGTTCTGTAAGTAGTTAATCACAACTGGTCACTATGATTAAAAATTTACAAAACTTGTCATAATCCAAACTTTCGTTGAAGGACCATATTGATACCCTGAATCTTATAGGAAGTTGAGAAATGGCACCAAAGAAAGCAGTTCCAGCTATGGCTACTCGGAGGAGTACTAAGGGAAGGCCCCCTACTAAGGCAAAGGAAGCAGCAAGCAAGGCTGCAAGACCGGCAGGGAAGTGAACCAAGAAACCAGTTGAGAAACCGGTTGAGGAGAAAATTAAGTCAGAAACTAAAGTTGAGGAGCCTACTGCTAAATAAGCAAAGTTGAAGGAAATAGTGAAAGAAGCTATTGCTCAAGAGGTGCACCAAATTCTGACTAATATGATGCGCGCTTTGTTTGCGGAGGTTGTGGAATAGGTCAAGGGTGATGATAAGAAAGATATGGTTTGGAAGAATGTTGATAAGGAGAAGGTGGTTAAGACTGAGGAAAGTGATGATGAGGATAAAGATGATGACTCCGAGGTTGGAGAAGTGGCAAATGGGTGTAGTTATGGGGCTTTTCAAAGGTGTAAGCCCCCAACATTGGATTAGGGAAATGGAGGTAGTGTTGAGAATCAGTGAGTGCCGAGAAGACCAGAAAGTGAAGTTTGCTTCCCATTCACTTTTGGACCCAGCATTGTGTTGGTGGGATAACATTGTTGATGCTCTTGGGGAGAAGGCTGTTAAGAGGATGAAATGGCCTGAAATAAGGAGATTGGTGATAGAGGAGTACTGCCCGGAAAGGAACTTGATAAGATTGAACAAGAATTTGTGAGCTTGGAAGCTGGCAACATGACACACCAGGAATACACCTCAAAATTCAATGAAGTGGCACGTCTAGTGCCTAACTTGGTGACTCCTGGATCAAAAAGGATTTAAAGGTACATACAGGGGTTGCCTCTTGACATCCGTAGGGACATGGTTACTGCCCGACCTGGTACTTTTAGGTCGGTAGTGGATCTTAGTGGGAGGTTGTATGATCATCGGAGGTCGGTAACAGGGGGTGAACCAAAGAAGGTTTGGAACAGCAATGGGAAGAGGTACGAAAATGATAATTATCATCCGGGGAACAAGAAAGCAAGGGTGGGCGCAAAGTAGGTGATTACGAAGGGGATTGATGAAATCAGGGACTGTGGGAAGTGTGGAAGAAGGCATCTAGGAGAATGTCGAATGGGTATCTATGGATGCTACAGATGTGGGAAAACTGGTCATATAGCCAAAGAGTGCTCGAAATTAAAAAGGTGCTTCAACTGTAACGAGTTAGGGCACCATAGTAGGGATTGCAGGAAAGCTAAGCCAGGGAGCTCGGGAACAAGCGGGAAGGATGACAAGGGGGATGATGGAAAGCCCAAGGCCAAGGCAAGGGCTTTCACCATGAATAAGAAAGAGGCAAGGAAGAACCCGGATATGTTGTCAGGTATGTTTCTCGTCAATGATGTTTGTGCCTCTGTATTATTTGATAGTGGTGCCATTAGGAGCTTTGTATCTGCATCTTTCTGTGCTACCATAGGTATTCAAACTAGGGAAATAGATGGCGCTTTTGAAGTAGAAACGAGGGATGGTAAATCCATTAGAATAGCTAGGGTGTTAGATGATTACCGCATAATACTAAGAGGTCCCTATTTTCCTGTGCAATTGTTTACCATGACCTTAGGTGGTTTTAGTGTCCTACTGGGACTGGACTAGTTAGCCGCTTATGATGCCAACATAATATGCCAACATAATATGCCAGCAAAATATAATTCGATTAACGGCTCCTGATGGTAGTCCAGTTACAATTTACGGCGATAACGTCTGCAAAGTGCCAAGGGTCATTTCCATGATTAAGGTGGAGAAATTTATGAGATGAGGGTGTGGGGCGTACCTAGTGTATGCCAAGGAAATTAAAGATAAAGCAAAAGAGTTGTCAGATGTACCGGTGTGCGTGACTTTCCTGATGCTTTCCCTGAGGATCTGTCAGGAATACCACCAGATAGAGAGATAGAATTTCAGATTGATTTCCTGCCATGAGCCCAACCCATTGCCAAAGAACCATATCATCTAGCCCCGTCCGAGATGAAATAGCTCATGTCACAACTGCAAGAACTTCTTGATAAAGGATTCATTAGGCCCAGCATATCTTCGTGGGGTGCTCCAGTGTTGTTTGTAAAGAAGAAGGATGGTAGCATGAGGATGTGTATAGATTACAGAGAATTGAATAAGCTGACCGTGAAGAATCGATACCCTTTACCCAGAATAGATGATTTGTTTGATCAGTTGCAAGGTGCAAGTTGGTTTTCTAGAATAGATTTCAGATCCGGGTATCATCAGCTGAAAGTAAGGAAGCAAGATATCCCAAAGACAGCTTTTCGAACACATTATGGACACTATGAGTTTCTGGTTATGTCATTCGGGCTAACCAATCCTCCTATAGCATTTATGGACTTAATGAATCGCGTCTGTTGACCAATGCTTGACAGATCAGTAATAGTATTCATTGATGATATTTTAATCTACTCAAAGAACGAAGGAGACCACGCTTGCCATATCAAGGAGGTGTTAGAAACATTACGAAAGGAGAAACTGTATGCAAAGTTCTCAAAATGTGCATTTTGGCTACGTGAGGTGCAGTTCTTAGGACACGTTATAAATTCGGAAGGGATTATGGTCGATCCAGCAAAAGTTCAAGCAGTCACGCAATGGAAATCTCCAAAGACACCATCAGAAATCCGTAGTTTCTTGGGATTGGCAGGTTATTATAGAAGGTTCATCAAGGACTTCTCAAAGATAGCCTCCCCATTAACAAGGTTAACAAGGAAGAACGTGGTGTTCGACTGGGGAAAGGATTAGGAGGATGCATTTCAAGAATTGAAGGATAGATTAACCAAGGCGCTAGTACTAACCTTACCTGAAGGAGATGAAGAACTAGCGGTATACTTCGATGCCTCTTACTGTGGGTTAGGCTATGTATTGATGCAAAGAGGAAAGGTTATAGTTTACAAGTCCAGACAGTTGAAGGACACAGAGGTCAATTACCCTGTTCACTATTTGGAACTAGTAGCAGTGGTGTTCGCCTTGAAGATATGGAGACATTATTTGTATGGCACTAAATGCACTATATTCACCGATCACAAAAGTTTGAAATATTTCTTCAAGCAAAAAGACCTGAATATGAGACAGAGCAGATGATTGGAGTTAATAAAGGATTATGATTGTGAAATCCATTATCACCCGGGTAAGGCAAATGTGGTAGCCGATGCCCTGAGCCGAAAAGAAGGATATGAACCAATTTGAGTGAAGGCGTGTCAACTGGTAATGACCCCAGATATAATGAGATTAATAAGCGAAGCTCAGGTGGAAGCCTTGAAGGAACCCCAAATTATGAAAGAAAGGATGGTGGGAAAAGCCGATGATCTATTTGATAACACGTTGGGTGTGAAGACTATTTATGGCAGGATATGGGTTCTAAGGTATGGGGATTTGCGAGAGAAGATTTTTTATAAAGCACACAAGACTCGGTATTCGATAGACCCAGGAGCAAATAAGATGTACCATGATTTGAAGAAAGATTATTGGTGGCCGGGGATGAAGAGAGAGGTAGTTGCGTATGTAAATAAATGCTAACATGCCTACAAGTGAAGGCCGAGCATCAAAGGCCCTATGGGTATGTTCAACCGTTGGAGGTGCCAGAATGGAAGTGGGAACATATTACCATGGATTTTATTACTAAGTTACCACATACAACCAAGGGCAATGATGCAATCTGGGTAATAGTAGACAGATTAACCAAGAGTGCTCATTTCTTACCTATCAAGGAAGCAATCAGTTCAGAGAAGCTCGAGGAGTTATTCATCAGAGAAATAGTCAAACGGCATGGCATGCCTGTATCAATTGTGTTAGATAGAGACACACGATTTACATTTAAATTCTAGAGAAGGTTTAACGAAAAGATGGGGACAAGATTGCATATCAGTACGACATACCACCAGCAGACTGATGGTTAATCCGAAAGAATGATACAAACATTGGAAGACATGTTAAGAGCATGTGCTATGGACTTTGGTGGTAGTTGGGATAGTCATCTACCTTTAGCAGAATTTTCTTACAATAATAGCTATCATGCTAGTATCAAGATGCCTCCATATGATATATTATACAAGAGATGATGTAGAACGCCAGTCTGTTGGGGCGCCAGTCTGTTGGGGTGGTGTCAGACAAAAAGAGTTGGGAAGCTTAGAGGTTGTAGAAGCCACGACGGAAAAGTTAGAGAAAATTAAGGCTTATATGAAAGCTGCCAAGGATAGACAAAAGTCATACGCTGATAAAAGGAGGAGACAAGTAGAATTCAAGGTGGGTGATAGAGTAATGTTAAAGGTGTCGCCATGGAAAGGAACTATCCGGTTTAGGAAGAGGGAAAAGCTAAGTCATAGGTTTATTGGGCCATTTAAGATATTGGTGCGAGTTGGAGATGTAGCTTACAGGCTGGACCTCCTAGGAGAGTTAAATGGGATTCACCCCACCTTTCATGTCTCGTATCTGCAAAAGTGTTTGGTCGATGATGAAATGGTTGTGCCTCTTGATGATATTGAAGTGGATGAAAAGTTGAATTATGTGGAGCAGCCGGTTTCCATTTTAGATAGAAAAGTGAAAAAATTAAGAAACAAAGTGATCAAGCAAGTCAAGGTACAATGGGAACACGAAAGGGGTCGGATGCCACTTGGGAATGAGCAATACCCCAATCTTTTTAACGACTAGACAGGTTTCAAGGACGAAACCTAAATAAGGGGGAGACTTGTAACGCCCCGGAATGTTGAAGCGAGCAACTTAGTAATAATGGTTGAGTTCGGGTTATGTATAATAAAAGAAAAGAAAATAATTATAGGCCAAATTACCTTATGGGCTTAGGGCTTGATGGGTTTAAAGGCCTAACCACCCATTAAACACCCATAATCAACCACATTCTCTATTGTTTGCAAACCAAGCCACTACCAACTTAGAGAGAGAAAGTAGAGAGAGAAAGTAGAGAGAGAAAGTGAAGAACTTGAAGATTTGGAGTTTTGTTGATTGAAGGATTGAAGATCTGGTGTTTGAGCATCAAATCAACATGAAAAGAGCAAGAAATCCGAGTAAGAATCACCATCTAAACATCTCTGTAGATCTGGGTTTGATTCTTGAGTTTTGGGGTTTTGAGAAAGATTTAAAAAAAAGATAACATTTTTACGTATGAAATGGTGTAAAAAGCTTAGATTTAGCCTTAGAAATGATAAACTAAAGGTCTGGACGTAAAAAGTATAGATTTTGTTTGAAAAATGAAGATTTTTGATGAAAAACGAGCTGAAAAACTCGTCCAGCGAAACTGCAGTTTCATCATGCGAAACTGTGTGAGAAACTACGTGAGAAACATGCGAAACTGCGTGCCAAACTATAGTTTCGCTAGTAAACTCCAACGAAAGTTGGGCAGAGATCTCATGCGAAATTGCGTGAGAAACTACATGCAAAACTACGTGAGAAACTGCATGTGAACCTGCGTGAGAAACTGCATGAGAAACCGCATGAGAAACTGCATGCAAAACTACGTGCGAAACTAGCTACGAAACTAGTTGTATTTCATAGAAAATGATAGATTCGTGTGGTAATTTCCATACAGATTGCGCGACTTATTTGTTGACCCGAATTCCTCTTAGACTTATAGCAATCTACTCATCAGGTGAGTTCTAGATCCCCTATTTCATACATGTTTTAAATGTTTGGGGCAATATGCATACTAAATGACCAATTCTTTTAAAGCAAAATTTTATGCACTATCTTATATAAGAAATGGGGTTTTCCAGTAAATTCATATTCGTGCTTTTCTTATTATGATATGACCTTGGTAATGATGACGTGTCTTGTAATATGCTGTATTATATTATGTATAACCTAAAGATGAAAGTGAAACCTAAAGAAATGTTATTGGCCCATATCGTGTACCTTTGTAAAGTAAAGCCTTGCAAGCAAATGACAGAGGAGGGTTGCATTTGTTGTGCCCTCATGACAGTAAAGCTTGGATTGGCATGTCAGTAAAGTAAAGACCCAGACAGGCAGGTCAGTAAGGCCTGGATTGGCATGATAATAATGGCCTGTATGGGTACGACAGTAAGGCCTGGATTGGCATGTCGGTAAAGTCTTGTGTTCATCATAGGCATCGATAGTCCGATAGTGACTGGGAATTGACGGATAAAGAAGAGTAATAGAAAGTAAATAAGCGAAAGCCTTAATGATAAAGTATTGATAAAGTGACAGTCTGTGTATAATAAATGTTTGTTCATGTGATGACTATTTAGAATGATAAAGTTAACATACCTCACTAAATGATTTTCTGATAAAGTAAACCTAGAATTCACTCAGCGAAACTGACTTTTGTATGTATATTAGTTGATAGGTGAGCTGCCGGACTTAAGTGAATGTAGACATAGATTCTAAAAGCTACTTGGCATCTGAAGGCTGGCATTCCTGAATAAGAAGATCATTCAGAAGACTTTTTTAAATACTATTTGATGTTTTAAAGACAATGTTAATATTTTATTAGAATTATGTCATAATGGGTTGAGACTTAATGTATTTTTTTGCTGTAAATGTTTATCTAAATGAATGTTTTAAATCTATGTTTTGCTGTGAATGACCAACTTTGAGGTTTCCTGGGATCAGGGCCTTACATAGTTCCAAGTAGAATTCCATCCTGTCGGTACGTCAAATTAGGTCCTAAACAAATGGAATTTGTATCGTGATACATTTTCCTATAAATTTGTATATCTTTTTTTTACTAGTTTTAAAAATATCACGTGACATATTTTTAAAATCATCAACTTCTTGAACGGCAAGTCCATCTTTCACAATTAAAATAATAATATGTGCAACATATCGTGAATGAAAAAAAACACCGCCACAAATCGGTTTATATTTTAATTTTAGTTTTTCAATGGCAGTTGTGTTGTTTGAGATGTTATCAAATGACATTGAAAATAATTTGTTTTCTAATTTATACATTTTAGTTACATAATCTAAAAATATGAAATAAGTTTTCACTAGTATGCAGATAATCAAATAATTCAAATAACAATCGCATGTTTCATCATTTGCCATTAACTTGGATCTAATCAATCGATAGTGACATAATGGTACAATTCTTGTAATTCGTGTAGAGCCAACCAAACATCGGTAGTTAAGCTCACACCGGTTACTAAATTTTCAAATAACCTTTTTTAAATCATTTCTAGCTTGTTTCCAAAATTCTAAACAATCACGTCTAAGGGTGGTGCGACTTACGTGACTACAATGCGGTTGAAAAGTTTCTTGAATCAATCTTGTAAATCGAGGGTTGTCAAAGTGGTAAAACGACAAGCCTTTTTAAATTATGAACTTTGCCATTCGTTCACGAACCATATTTACGTCGAAGTTCCATATACCACCATCGGTTCTGAATGTTGTTTGGCCTTGAGCCAGTATGTTTATCAATGACTTGCAATATACTGTTATATGAATTCTCAAAGTCATGTTTGAATTCGAGTTGAAAAACATACCACAAGCCTCGCATCGACCTTTGGTTTCACCAATCGACATTTCACATAAATTGAATTTGCACCAAACCTCCCTGTTTCTCATTGTTAGTAGAATCCTTACAATGGTAGCTTCGCTTGAGGATGCACTGGTTGGAACAGATAATTCGGAAGCCATATCAAAAGAGATAAGACACTAGAAAGTAGAAAATAGAGAGTAATGAGATCGTATGAGAACATTTTTGCATTTTTGAGTACGTATTTGAGTGTTTGAGTGTTGTGATAATCCCATTATACTCACTACGTATTTATACTATCATATAAGGGTAGAAAATGTCAAAAAAATAAAAATATGTCAAAAATCGATTCAAACAGTCATAAGCCGTTTAAAAACGGCTAGTTTTTTTTTTAAAAAAACATATAAAACTAGGTCGATCCCAGGTTGAACTTGGGTTGGTTAAAAACGGGTTGAACCCGGGTGGGGGTGTGGAGGAGACAAGCCGGTTTGAACCCTACGAGTTGAATCGGTTCGGACCGGGGTTGAGAAGCTATCGGGTTGAACCTGGGGCGGGTCCGGATCAGATCGAGGAACCTGTTTGTGCACCTATATTCTTGTTGGGCCTGCAATTTTGGATACTTATAAAACTTCTTGGCCTTTAAACTAAGGATTCTGTGACATGTTCTCACCAAAAGTCTTTTATAAAATTTAGAGTTATTTTACAAAAACGTATTTGGTTTTTATAAGACACTTCTACAATCCTTATAAAAAATATACTCATTTTTAGATAATCTTAAAACTCGACTTAAACACCGAAACTTATCTCTAAAGTTTTGTGCCATATATATCGATGGATGTATAGGCACGTTGTTGACTTGAGAATTGAATTTTAACATGATTAATTTTCCAAAAACACTACTGTTGAACCGGCCATCGATCGTGATTCTTCTACTGTCAGATTATTTAACATTCGATGTTATTTGTCTGGACCATACTTGGTGCGTTTGATACATGGCTTGGCAATGGCATTGTTTGTGAGGCTTGTCAAATTAATGCCTCTACTTTGATTGATCATATGAACATTTTTTTTAGTGTGATTTAAGAGTGTGATATGAACATATGAAAGATTATATTTAGTTTTTGTATCACATATTCATAAATATATCGTCATCAATATAAAAACTATATTTCAGAATGTGTGACCATAAATCCACGTCAATTTTACTAACATGTTTTCTTTCTTTTCTTTTCTTTCCCGAGACCCATGTAAATGATTTAGACCTTGAACACACATTCGTGTGATTTCATTTCTAACCATGTATATGTGAGTTTTCTTTGCTTTTCCTCTCAAGGGAGGCACTGAGGGGGTGCGGGGTGTGCAATTGCACATGGCTATTTTTTTATGGGTTTAAAATTTTAAAAACTATATATGTAATTTATATGTAAAATGATTATAAAATAAAAACCTAAACCGTCAATTAAAATTACAACACAATATTATAAATTTAGCTCATCTAAAACCCATTTCACCAAATAATATTCTAAACCTATTGAAATCAGTAAATAAAAATTTAAATTTGCGGTAAATATCCAAACTCAAGTTACCGTAATATGTAAAAAGTTCAAGGCATTACGAGAGTCAAAATAGAAACCCAAATTGATATTTTCTATGGATTGATTATAATTTTGATTTATGTGACGCGGTACATGTTTATGAATTTGATATTTGATATATGAATTAATTTATTTTTTTATGCTTTGATTATAATTATGATTTTAATTTATGATTTATGGTTTCATTTTAATCTATACTTTTGGATATATGCACTTACAACTTGTTTTTGAGGTTAATATTGATGAGAGACATGTTAAGACTAATCTTTTTTAGTTATATAAGTTTAATTTTAAAAGGATCATTTTTACTTACTTAAAAAAATCTTAGGAGAGTTTTACGATTTGTTTAACTATATAAACTAAGTTTATTTGAGACTGTAACTTTATTTTATTAATTGTTATAAAAATTATAATTATTTTTCTTTTAAATTTATAGAAGTTTATTTTTTTGAGGGTCCATTTTTTATAACTTGCACAAGGCACGTGATCTCTCAGGAACAGTTGTGTTTCCTCTTATATTTCTTAATAGTTAGCTTAACTAATAAATATATCCACACTTTTAATGAGAATTTCTTATTTCTTATAATTAAATAAGAGCATTTGTAAACACCGCATCAAAAATTCAATGCATTTTGAAAGTCTACGTCCCAGTGTCAGTTTCTAGTTACCAGTAACTACCCATTACACATAGCCTTAGAGGCTTCTGGACTAACTTGCAATGGTGTAATGAATCTTATGCTAATGAATTCTTTTATTGTTCAAATCTACTCTAGTCGTCTTGGACACCATTTATAAGATTTAGTTTTAAAGTTTAATTAAGATGATACTCTTAGTATAACCATAGAAAACAAAACACATTGATATAACACACATAATGTTGTGAAATATCGTAGAAAATGTTTAAATATATTAATGATGTATTTTAAAATTTTGAAACAGAAAGCCTGCAAGTAGTGTTTAAAGACGCAAACTGGTCAAAATACAAGTAGTAGGGCCACATTACACGTATATTGTATCCCACGTTAGAAATACCTCACATGCAATGACTTTTATTCTGGAGGGTCTCTTGGTTAATTTTTAATTATTGGGACCCATAATCATAAACTCAATCATTTCCCATGGGTCACCTTAAATTGAAGGACCCATTCATTTTCGTTAACATTTATTAAAAAGGACCGTGTCATGCTCTTTGATTTTGGAAAGTTTTAGATATTTTATAGTTTAAGTTTGATCATAATTTAGTTTAATACATCTATTACAATTATGTGAGTTTTGATCTTAATAAGTTTAGATGGTATTTAAGACTAAAAAGTTACTTTTAAAGAATAGATATACTATGTGATATATTACTATAAATTAATACATGAAACCTCGTTCAATTTAATTTTATTAGTAATATATTACTATAAACCAAGATCTACTATATAATATTTTCTTTATTTTCTTCGGTAGTATTTGACCTTAGAATAATTTTATGATGAATAGTAAATGTCATAAACAAAGTGATGCCATAGAATGTCAAAATTAACGAATCAAATTAATCATAGTAAGGGAAGCTAAAGTATAGTTAAAGGGTTGAAGTTAATCATAAATAAATAAGCTAAAATGTAGATATAGAGTTGAAGATATGACAAATAAAAAAAAAGCTAAAGTTACCGTTTTATATGTGAAATAATAAAGAAAGTTGAATAATAATTCAAGAAGAGTTACCTCGTTAAAGCACAACCATAAATGATAAAGTATGCTAAAGGTCGGACAACTGTCAGCATAACTGTCTTAATGTATTTCAAGCATCGACATAAAAATCTTGCATAATGAAAATCGATGTGATTCTTGTATTTGTTGCAAGCGACAAAAAAAGAGTATTAGTACTACACAAACAATGGCTAAATGAGTTTTGTACGAGTACACACTAATGATAAACTAAGATACATAATGTTAAAGTGTAGTTAAAGAACTTCGGTAGTAACTAAAGAATTCTTACATATGTGAAAGCACACATGTAAAGTAAGGTAAAACATAAAGTACACATACTTGATAAAATATAAAGTGAACATGAAAGATAATGCATAGATAATTTTTGATTAAAAGAAGAAAGATAGATAAGGTGATAGTTACAGTTAAAAATAAAGTTTTGATAAAGTTATTTAAAGCTAAACTAAACTTACTCAGCAACATTAATTTTTATATGTATATTGGCAAGACTGGTATGCATTGATAAATAAAAATATGAAAATGGCATGGATCCCGAGGCTACCTAACATTAATTTAAAGACTGACATCTTGACATAATTCTTATGTTTAGTAAAAGTTTCAATTCTAATCTAATGAACTTTTAAACAATGTTTCAAATTACTAACACTCCTTAAAGTTAATAAATGTTTTGGTTTAAGGATTATATTTTTGATGTGTAAACCAACTATGAGGTTGCTTGAAACTAGGTTTTATATTAAACATAGGGTTAGGATTTTTGCAGAATCATTTTTAATTACATAACTAAAAGAACCATTGATTTACATATATGAAAATTACGAATTATTAACATAAATGTAATTTAAGACTGGTGATATCTAACTCTTTTATATTATTTATTATTCATGTCTGATATACACATACGTCAAACATCTCAAATATCACCAGACTTAATTTACATTCATGTAAATTAATGGTTTATTTGGTTCTCGAGATAAAAAGTGGTTCTGTAATGATTCTCACCCTAAACACACATATACATATAATACATATGTACTTATGTTTGTATGCATAGAAGTTAAACCATATATATTTTGTTAAACGTTATAACTAGCAATAACTTGATAAAATTGTATACGTAAAAATTTGTAAAAAACGTGTGGCAATGGATAACCATCTTTCTCATGAATATACGAAACACAACAAGATTGGTTCTTTGAACTTCCTCCACTTGCATACTACAACATTGGGTCATGATAAGGGTCCTACTTGGTATTTTTTTTGAAGAATGATAGATATTATTTTCTAAATTAAATTATCCGGGGCAATAACTCTAAGTATATTAAATGTGAAAAAAATATAATTCAAGTGCCATATTTTAATTTCAAGACATTCGTGAGACAAGTGTACATATATATCACCACTTGATTTATGGATAATCAAATGTAGAAGTTAGAAATAATGATTTTCAATTGATTTTGAGTTCATTAGAAAGTATTTGTTAGGAAGAAAGACTAAATTTATTAACTCATACCCTCCTTATATTAAAATCATAAGTTAGGTTGATATAATTTCCTAGATTTAATTCGTAGCATATATAATAAAGTTATAGAAATGTTATTATACAAATGTATTTTCTGTGCAAATTGTACGGAGTTTTTGCGTGATTACTACATTCTTGCGTGATAATGTAATCGTTGATTTTATCCTTCTTGCGTGTCCACTCTTTGCGTGATAATTTCATCAGTACGTGATAATTATTACATATGTATAAATTATTATTGCGTGATAACTCTACCTTTATTTTATACACTTCTCATGAAAATATAACTTTGTATTCTAAACTTTTTCTATATAATAACATGAAAAATAACTTTTTAAAAGCGTCAAATGATTAATTAGATTTATATATTATACAACTCATTAAAGAATAACTTTTTAAAAGCGTCAAACGATTAATTAGATTTATCTATAATGCATTAACGGATGTGACATAATATGACATTACAGTCAACTTTTTTTTAATGATTTTACAAACAACTCAATAGATAAAAAGGATAAAAATATGCACTACGATACAATCATTATACTAGTACTTATATTATGCGAATTAATAAATGCAGAAAAAATCACATTTTTTATTAGCAACAAAACAATATATATTAACAGAAAGCTAAACAAGAAGCAGTTAAATTTACGTCAATTTTATCAATGTAATATAAATATTTTTTCCCTATTTTTATCCAGTAAAATTATGTCGTCATGATATCTTCAAACGCCACATCAAAATTCCTCGAGATGGACTTGAAAATTTTGTCATTCCTTCTCCTTCAAATGATCCAAAAAGAGGCAAAGAGAATTTATAGAATAAGATCTTTGTACCTCTTGCCACCATTCACCTTAGAAACCCTCTCCAAAACAACTTTAATTGTATTTCTAGCTATAAAAGAGTTTTGACGCCAAGAGGCTACCTTGTTTCATATTTTCACAAGGTAATCGACATATTCGCTTTGCATAGTGCAAAGTGGCGTATAGTAGATGGGATGTCCATGTTTCTTGCTACAAGTTTAGCTAGAATAGGTAACCTATCCATCCCCACTCTCCATGTGAAAAAATTAACCTTGATGGACCCATATATTTCTCCAAGATCAAGCTAGGTCAAAAACCATTAGATATAGTCGGTTACACAAAAATTGCATAGTCCCACTACAAGAAAACCACTCTGTCGCGACCAGATCTATGGTGATGACAAGTTGTTGTCGCTATAGGTTACCTATGGCGACGACATGTCGTCGCCATAGAGGTAGTTTGACTTTTGACTATTCTACCTCTATGGCGACGACATGTCGTCGCCATAGGTCATTTTTTTTCTTTTTGATTTATTTAAAATAATGCTAGAATGATTAAAATAATGTGTGACCCCTATGGCGACGACATGTCGTCGCCATAGGTAAAAACATTTTTTTTCTTTTTTTTTTCCGAAATAAGTTGGAGGGAAATAGTCCCGCTAATATGAAAACTCTATGGCGACGACATGTCGTCGCCTTAGAGTTTTATGATTTTCTTAAATATTATAATAATTAATAATTATAATAATAATTAATAATTATAAATATTATTATTAATTATAATAATTATTAATTATAATTATTAATTGTAATTATTATTAATAATTATAAATAATAATAATAATAATAATAATTAATAATTATAATTATAATTATAATAATAAATATTATTAATTAAAATTATTAATTAGAATTATTATTAATAATTATAATTAATAATAATAATAATAATAACAATAATAATAATAAGAACAATAATAATGATTTTCTTAAATATGATATTAATAAAAGTATTATAATTATTAATAATAATAATTATAACAATAATAATAATAACAATATTAATAATATAATAAATATTATTATTAATTAACCGTGTGTATGTTTGTTTATATTTAGTTACCATAAATGAGTGTTAAACAGGCGTAACGAATATACTATACATCCTATGTATTATTAAGAAAACATATATTATGCTCAAAGACGATAAATTCAGGTAAGAAAACATATATTATACATCCTATGTATTATTAATTCTTTTCAAATATTATGAATATTGTTTTTAATGTTTTTAGGAGCAACAAACTGGGACCCCAAGTCACATCGAAACTTGAAGGAGGGCGCATTACAGTGAAGGTTCAGGATGGGTGAACCAGAGGGCAGAAGAAGATTTGGTAAGTTTTATATGTTAAGTATGCTATTATCATGTGTTCATATGTTTATAATATATCGTGTTTGGTGAATTTGACCCAATATGATCTATATGCTATCCATATTTGAGAATTATTGGTTTTGATGAGTTGTTAGTTTATATATTAAAACTTAGGAATTTTATGTTAGTTATGCTTATAAATTTAAACTTAGGAATTTTATGATAATTGTGAATTTTATGGTACTGTGCTTATGATTAAACAACATGATTTGTATTCATTTTATAATAGTTATGTTGTCAAAATTTCATAAAAATCCTAATACCATTTCATTTTAATTCTTTATAATTGCAGGCAAAAATTGAAAATCAATACGCCCAAATACAAATGGAGGTGGGTGAGTCGCCCGTTAATGAGATGCAATATTTAGAGTTGGCATTAGGACAAAGACGTGGTCATACGAGTGGTGTTGGACGAAAAGTAAAAAATCTCTCTCGTTATGAGCCATCAAGCGGGTCATCATCACATCGGGATGAAGAAATGGAAGAACTAAAGCGCCAAATACAAGAAATACAAGAAAAAATGAATCAATTTGAAAGATAAAAGCATCATCCCGATAAGGCTTTGACTACTCAGCCTATGGCGACGACATGTCGTCGCCATAGGCTATAGCGACGACAAATAGAACCTATGGCGATGACTTTTGTCGTCGCGATAGAGCTGTTTTCTTGTAGTGTCCATGTAGAACAAGTGTAAGATCATGTGGGTTTTCAAATTTAGGTTAATACGATTGAAATAGCCAAGATTACAATATGTTTGGGTCGCTAGGGGCAACTCTTTCGTGGCAAAAAAAAAAGATGCTAGAAGATCACCTTAAAGAACCCTTCTTTCGAAGGGAATTCGCCTGTAGGCGAACCATTAATGGGGATGGAGCTCGAGGCTGGTTTAAGACATCTCCTAATCCAACTCTCCATTTTGTAGGAAAACCCATTTAACCCATGATAGAATCGAAGAAGTTCCATATTAACTTGTCAAAAGCTTTTTCGAAATCAACTTTATTGCACTCTTCTTTTTAGATTCCAACCAAGAAAATAGTTTACCAACTTTATTGCACTCTTCTTTTTAGATTCCAACCAAGAAAATAGTTTACTAAACAAGAGGAACATCTATTTTTTTTGAACGGCCAACTAAGCAACTGCCGAGTACTCCGTACGCGGTGCTCCAATGGCTAAAGAGACGCACAACCTGGCCACTAGTCCACACGCACGGAGCCCCTAGCCCACCAGTCTCCAATTCCGGGGAAAACCCGACCACCCACCCTCCCGTAGACACGCCAATGAAATAATCGGTAAAACCCGGTTGCTTCGAGACTCGAACCTGGGTTCCCCAGGCCAAGCCCATCATTAGCCGATGGGATTAACCACTGCGCTGCAGTGGCAACCCAAGAGGACCATCTATTATATTCCTCCTTGTAATAAAAGAACTTTGAACATGCTAACTACCCAAGCCACCACTAATTTTAATCTATTTGCAGAAGTTTTAGCAGTGATCTTGCAAATGCAAATTGATAGGGTGATAGTCTAAAAGTTGATCAGATCATTTACTTTTTATGTTAGGGTGATAAAAGAAGTACTAACCACATTGTTGCTCGAACCATTATGAAAAACTCCTATAAAACTTTTACAAAATCCCCTGACAATAGATCTAAGAGCTTTTAATGATCTTGAGCATAAAACTGTCTGGTCTAGGTGATTTTTCATTCACGCAATCTCATACAGTGATATTTACTTCTCTTACGAAATCCCCCGACAATAGATCTACCGAGGAACGGTGGTCGAGATATCATAGGTTCCGATAACTTTGCGTAAAAATGGTTTCTCTCCTCCTCCTTTATTGTCAATGGGTCTGTCACCTATAAACAGTTAAGAGCAAGACCATTTATTCTTCGGTTCGTCAAGTTTTTTTTATTTTATAATTTACTTGCTTTTTGTTTGAGCTCTTTTGAATTTGCCTCTTCTAACTCAGATATTTCTAATTAGACAAAACCAATTTAGAGAGGTTTGAATGGACATTAACAAATCTACTCTGTGTCCTATATATCACGAATTTTCTATTGGAAGAGTTTGCTGCATTAAACGTTTCTCTTGAACGGAAAAGATCATCGATACATAAGTGTTTCAGTAGACAAAGGTAGTGTTCACCATATACAACATCTCACTATATCAAGGTTATGATCACCTTCTATGATTTACAAATATTAAGAGGTAGTGCCACCTCTCTCATAAATGACTATGCCCTTACAAACTTCTACTATGAGAATGGTAGTGCTAACCAAGCCATTACAACACATGAATAAGAATGATGAAATTTGTAGCTCAACTATTCTTTTTGTTGTTTGATCAAGGGAATTAGAAATATGCATGTCAGATGTGTATAGGAAGGTGTTTAGAAGAAAAGGGGCTGTGGAAATGGTTGTGAAAAGTGTTCTATTAATATACACAATACAAGGCAATCCGAAAAGTTCACTGATCCAAAGGCGGTTAATCCTTAGGCTGCTAAAGCGACTACAGGTCACCCGCTTGACTTTCTTTCTCTTTATTTTCTTGTAAACGTTGCATGTTGTATACATCACTTTTCTAAACCCATTTTCACACTTTTTCATCAAAATTAAAGGCTCAATAAAGATGTATTTGACTAGTGTGTAAAAGTATATGGGCTTATATTGAAATGGTAATTTTATCTTTTGCATTTTGTAAATTATGCTTGATGTCTTCCACTTTGGTTTTAACTTTAATCATTTGGTTTTGTATATAGTTATTAAAGTGTATATAGGATTTGATTTCATAGCTAGTTAGTTGAGATTTATAACAATATTCTTGGAAATCAGTATAAACCTTGTTTTTATACATAAAATTATATTATTAAAGCAATTTAGAATCTCTCTAAATTCTCAACATATTTGTGTAGTCTGTTTGAGCTTTGTTCCTTGTATTTTGTTGTCACTTTTCCACTTTTGATTTTTATATGCTTGAACACCATTGTTTTAATTGTACACTGGCTTTAAATCTAATAATTAATAATTCACTAAGTGTATACAGACGTGTATTGTAAGGACATATTGCCAAGGGACTTCATAGTTAGAATTACACATCATAATCGTAGTTCTTAAACTGAATTTTTACTAAAAAAAATAATCAACGAAATATGAGCCTTATATTATTCATTGTCTTGAAACATAAAATCAAGTACTTAAACTATAACACAAACTATTATTGCTAGGATGCTACTCTTGCAAGTATGTTGGGTATCTCTTAGTTCTATGCTAAGTTTTCATCTTTAATGTCATCTATATTAAACTAATATACATACAAAAGATAATGTTGCTAAGTAAATTCTGGTTTTAACTATAGAATAATAAGTTTAAAATAATATACTTTATCATATTTTAGCAAGTAATAACTATACATATATTATACTTTTTTTATATCCGTCACTTTACTATTAATGTCTTTCTTTAGCAATACTAATATGCATACAAAAGTTAATGTTGCTAAATAAATTCTGGTTTTAACTAAAGAATAATAATTTCAATATAATATACTTTATCATATTTTAGAAAGTAATAACTATACATATATTATACTTTTTTTTTTGTATCTGTCACTTTACTATTAATGTCTTTCTTTAGCAACATTTTATCATACTTTAGAATAGACTTTACTTTAAGGTTTTTTATCATTATTATGACAACCCAACTGATGTCGGAATCATCAGGCGGAAAAAACTGAATTGATTGTTTATAGCACATGGTAATAAATAAATTCAAATAATATTAAATGATAATTTCATTGAATAATATTAATCAATGCATTCATTACAATCAAACAATTATAGAAATAAACATAATAAATTGTCTTTTTATTTTTCTAAGTTCAAGTCCTAAATAAGCATGTACGAGTTCACAAAGCTGTATTTTCTAAAATTATTTGATAAATAATGAGTCAACTAAAGAACTAATCGGTGAGTAAACACAAGTTTTGAATATATATATATATATATATATATATATATATATATATATATATATATATATATATAGATTGATTAAAAGATTGAAATAATTCAATTCACGTGGCAATGTCAAGACTTATAAATGTAATAGCGTAACACAAAAGACAAACTAAACACAATCAAAACTAATGACTGAATTAACTTGGTTTATAGATAAATCTTTATAAATGTGCTAGAATCCGGTTTCAATCACCACTCGAATAGTCATACGGGGTGGTCTTGTCTAACTAATAGATCTACCATTGTTGTCATGGTTGTAAAAATTAATGATTGTGTTAACATTTAGTTTTATCTAATTATGAACACATAATTACAATATAGAATATTTTGAATTGAATTTTAAAATAAAATAACAATTTATAACAATTAGTGAATAATCACATAATTTTCTCAAAATATAAAATACAAAAACTGGGCTATGAATATTCACGCTGATATTAGGATATGATTTAAACAATAATATGTTAGATTATACACCAACAGTTTTCTTATGATTTTAACCTGATTCTGCTGTTGATTCAATATGAACAAGAGTAAGAATAATGCGATTGAGATGAACGCTTGATTTTGAAATAAGAATATTGCTCTAGTGCAATTGACCACTTATGAAGCTTTGTATGGTGTTAAGGAACACTATCCATTGATCAATTGTAATTGATAATGATTAGAAAGTACCAAACGAAACGGTTACAGGTCGCGATGAGTGCGGGAATTGAACATGATGTGTGTGTGTGATTCGGGTGAAATTAGATCCTTGAATAGGTTGAGAGGATCGAATGCATTTTTTTCCCTCATTTATATAGATCTAATTTCTGTTGTTTCGAGTCAAACGAGTAATGGGTTGAGTCGGGTGTTACAACTTTGATTTGATGATGAACTTTGCCATTAAAGATCAATTGATTAGATTATTATACTTGCAATGATCCCAAAAACATTACGTGTTAACGAATTCGATTGATTTTGCATATGTTTTAGTTGTAACAGATTTTGTTTGAACAAGCTTCGGTTTTGAGTCTTGAATAGGTCATAACAAACAAAATAATTGAATTGGAATGGGTATTGTGTAACATCCCATATAGGTTGGGAAGTGGAACATAAGTCTCTTTATAAGGAGTTGGATATCTTCACTTATCGGACGCGTTTTTAATCCGTGATGGAAGTATGCTCCTCAAGTAGCGGGTAATATCCTTTGCGGTTTCTTGCTTGTTATAGTTGGTATCTGAGCCAGGGTTGGGCCGTTATGACAGCGAGGATGCTGGTCTCCTAAGTGGGGGATGATGTAACATCCCATATCGGTTGAAAAGGGGAACGAAAGTCTTTTTATAAGGGGTTGGATACCTTTCCCTATTGAATGCGTTTTAAACCCGTTATGGGAGTATTTTTCCCTAGTAGCAGATAATATCCAATATGGTTTTCTGCTTGTTACAGTTGGTATCAGAGCCAGGGTTCGGGCCGGTGTGCTAGCGAGGACGCTGGTCTCCCAAGTGGGGGAGGATGTAACACCCTACATTGGTTGGGAAGGGGAACAAAAGTCTCTTTACAAGGGGCTGGACACCTTCCTTTATCGAATGAGTTTTGAACCCGTAATGGAGGTATTCTCACCAAGTAGCGGACAATATTCAGTGCGGTTTTCTGCTTGTTACATCTATGCGAGGTTGATTAGAAACAGTTTATTTGGATCGAAACAATTAATTTAGGTGTGTGGAAGTCGTTGGAGAACTACCGGAGGGTTAGCCGGAGTACAATAGCCGGAGGAGGTATTTGGGTTTAAAATAGAATTTTAGACTTTAGGTCCTTGTAGTTTGAAGTATTTATTATTTTACGTTTAAAACTTTATATTTAATTTCTAAAGTGACAATTTCAACCCTGGACTTTATAAACATTATTTTTTAATTAATAGTTTTTTTGTAAAATCTTTATAAAATTTATAAATCTTACAAAAACTTTGCAATTTAATTATTTATTTTAATTTAATAATTAAATCTCATGATTAACAAATAAATTACATAATTTTATATAAAAAGTTTATATATACTTTATAACATTATATTAAATTAAATAAATACCATAATGATTGTATTTAAATCACTAAAATAAATAAAATGATCAAATGATAACTTTCATTACACAATTTACATGATTGACCAAGAAGGGTTCGTGTTTACGTGTCAAAATGGATCAAATGTTACATTTACTTTACTTTATCTATGAGATTGTTTAACTACAAAGCTATGTTAACAAGTGAGCTTGTAATAAATATAAAACTCCTATCAAGTGAGTATACACAAGGTATGGCTCTTGTCAACAGTGAGCTTGCACAAGGCAGGGCTCGTATCAAGTGAAGATGCACAAGACCTGACTCATATCAAGTAAGAATGAGATAGAAGCAAACTCTTTGAACAGTGCTTGCAAGACTTCATATTTTAGCTTTCACATATGAACTTAATTTAGTATTTTGGAGCCACTTTACCAATCATACTTTCAAATATACTAATTATGTCATTCTTAAACTCTTTAGCTAAACTATAACTGTATTTAGCACATTTTCAAATGATATTATGTAACACTTTGATACTTTATACTTAGCATTTACTATACATTCTTTCTTTTATACTATGCCCTTAGTTATATAGATATGTGCAACTTTAGATGCGGTGACTATAACTCAGATACGAGGGTCTACATAGATGAACATGTTCTATTGTAAAAGTATACTGAGTTGTAAAGACACAAGCCAGTTTCGAAGGCTTGAACAGATGCAAAAGTATTAACCATAAATCTATTAGAAACAATCCAAGTCTTTGGTGTTGCAGAGGTCGTACCTCACTTGTAAAGATTGTACCATAGTTGTGGAGGTTTTACCTCACTTGTGAGGGACTATTAAGCATATATGATTAAGTGTCTAGAGTTTTAAAGGAACAAAGTTTAGTTACATGGACATTATTATACGTAGAGGTTCATTAGACTTAGTTTTAGTATTTGATTTCTTTAACAATTTTAACTTCACTTTATAATACTATAACAGATCAAAAAGACTATCTTTTAGGGTTTAGCATGTATATTATCCATGCCTAGACATTCATACCTGAATTCGAAGAAACCCTAACATACTTAATCAGGTTACCAACTTTAACTTTCAAAAACTATCACGCTTTATAAAATCACTATCAATTATGCACATTAGCCTCTAAAAATCACAAGTAATGTACTGTACGGGGATCTACAACAGACCTTGGTGAATTAATGAGATACAAACTCTATCCCTTGATCAATGCTAATCGATTTCTTAGATAATCCGTGCTTAGATCTATGTCATTTGACGATAAAAAACCATACCCTAAAGCTTTCCTCGGGCATTCTCTCTCTACGACTTTTTTCTCTATCTGTTTCTATTTTGGCAAGCGTGAAATGCAAGAAAGAGGGAAAGGGGACAACTATCATTTTTATAGAGAGGAACTCAAGGTTAATCTCCTCTTAAACATCTTTACCCTTTTCACTTTCATCACTTTACACATTTGGCATCAAGCTTTATAATTTACTTAATTTGCTAAAAATTATGTCGTTATATGTATGTGATATATGCATCCCTAATCAACAACGTAATAATGGAACTCACAATTTTAAACATTATTAAATCACAGAATAATATGGTTCGTAATTAGCATAAAGGCATTGTTATCCAAACAATCTCCTTCCCACCAAGCCTTCAATTTCTTCAAGTTTGGCCTTAACATCATTAATCTTACCTTCCACGTTCAATCTTTTCTTTGCTCTCCAGTTTTTGCTCTCCGATCTTTGGTTGCACGTTTTATGTTCCTTGTTTAAGTAGGTTAACTCACAAACTAAAAAACAAATTTTTTAGCTTGAGTAGTTTGATTCTCAAACGTCTTACATTTGCTCCTTCTAGCTCCCTCGATTCCTTTTTCAATGTCTGCTCACCTGTTATTTTTTTTATTTTACTTTGTCTAATGGAGAATGTTAGATTTAAATTGAAATCCTATCTAATCTTGAAAATGGTAAAAATATACAAAAATAAAAAAAAAAATTATTCTATTAAAAGTAGTAAAATTACAGGTAGTATTACCTCTTATAGTATCCTCCAAAAGTTACTGCCCATCTGCTTGTCTACCGGTCATCACAATGTTCTTTTGATGTGAATCCTGAATATAACATACACTTTTATAAAACCAGCAACTTAGTTATTATCTTTTGTAATTTTGTGAATAAATAATAGAATGGTGTGGTGTTCAGGAACCACTATGACATCTTTTCATTGGATGACTAATAGTGAGTATAACGGCTTGAACATCAATTAATTATTGATATATTTTCTTTAAATGCAGTCATATGTTGGTTTGCTCCTAAAACTACCACCCATTTTTTTTCTTAATTAGCCTTTTAGATTGTCCATTGCTTTAAAACTAGATTGAAAAATAAAACCTACATGTCATGTTTCTTTTAACTTGTTTAGATGATGACCCTTTTTTCTTTTATAATTTCTAATGGCCTTGAAAATTGATAGAAGTAAACATCTAAGGGAACCCATTTGTTTCACTTTCAAAATTTTTAGCCTTTGCACTATTGCTAGATGAAGTTTTAATTTTAGTTGATTTCTTTTTATAGTTATCTAGGTAACCTATGAGTTCAAAACACCTTTCAACTAGATGACCACTTTTGTTACAATGAGTACATTTTAAAGGAGAATCTGAAAAACCTTTTTTTGTTTATTTTTTATGACAACAAAGGCTGTTGCCTAATTCTTATTTAAACCCACAACACCCTTATGTTATTCTTCACTAGAAATAAGTTGATTTCATAGATGGAAGTGGTTCGTTTGATTAGTTGATGTTCTTAAAAGGTTGATAAACATGATCAAGGCCCATAATCCCATTAGATGCATTAGATGAACATTTAGGCAAATCAACAAGTAAATCAAACTATCTCCGCAAACAGTTTAGTTTATGAAATTTTTAAGAAATATGAGCCCTATTTTATTTAGCTAGATTAATTTGATTATGAAGATTGTAGATGAGTGAATCATAAATTTTAGTATAAGTCTCTTTTCATTCAATACAAACAAAAGATGTCATTTCAGATAAAGCTTAACTCAAATAACGCTCTTCATGTACTTAGTTTAAAGTCCATACCAAAATCGCAGAGTTACACTTATCTTACAGTCTTGCTAAAACATCATCACTTTCTAATCTTGATTGTGCCATCTACAAAACATAATTTGCTCTTAACTTGTAAAGCCAATTCCATTAAACTGGCATATACAATACAAATTTTGTTTGTCTAAAGTTTAATATTTACCCGGTATGATGAAAAATCGATCTAAACCAAAACACCAAAGACTGAAACACAACACTAAAATTTTTTAAAGACTATTCACACCATTTAGTTGTGAACTCAGAAACTCTATCTGAGACAATATCAAATCAGGTTTCACCACACACATCATAGAATGATTAAAACCAGAAGATCAGATAAAAACACAAAAACCAGAAACCCTAAATTTTGAAAATCAAACAAGAACACCAAATTAAAACATGAAGCTCTAATGCCATATCAAAAAGATGAATATAATAGATATAAAGTCTAGAACATACAGACGAATAACCCTAACGCCTTAGTCAGCACACATTGACATAAAGCTCACCTAATAAAGAGACTTACCATAGTATGGACTCATAACAACTTATAGTCAATGGCTTAGACGAGGATTGTAACTATAAATTGAGATTACAACAACGGATCAAGAAGACGAGCGAAAGAGCGAGTCGAGAGAGAGTTTTAGGGTGCAAAGTGATATATTAGGGTTTCGTAATGACTCTAGAGCATGACAATCCTTTAATACCCCGAAAATTCACAAATTAAAAGCCCTCCTAATTCTCCAGCTGCTAATTCCAGGCCAACACTTTCAAGAATTCTGGCAAAGCCCCTCGAGCAACTTGGAAAATACTCACACACCCCTCGTATGTATAAAAAGGGTCAAAACAAGAATATATTTTTGGAGACAAAACCTTTCAACAAGAGTTCCATGTTTTATTTCTTAGGAAAATTGGATTTTAATAATCCAAATTATAACCTATTGGCCGATAATAATCCATATTATCAAATTGGCTGATAACAATATCAACTTTTAGTTTTGTTACTAATGACAATCCTACTAGCATAATTATTCATTTGTTTACACTTAATCTCCACTTGATTTTGCTCATGATGATGATTGTGAATGAAATAGCGAGACGCGCTATGAAATAAAATGGAAAACGAATGAAAATCAAGTGTAAATCAATAACAATTATGTTATTAGGATTGTTATTAGTAACAAAACTAAAAATTAAAATTATTATTGCTCAATTTAATAGTATAAATTATTATCAGTCAATAGATCATTGTTTGGATTATTAAAATTCAATTTGACTATTACTTATGACAAACTTAGTAATAACGTGTGAAAATTATAAAGTAGATTAGGCTCCTCTTCAAAGATATGTCGATTAACTTTCACTAATTGTAAATCATTTCTACTTAAGATATAACAGTTTCTAATGGTTTACCACAATATTTTCCTATCTAAGTAATAATTGTCTTATGGCAAGAAAGATGTGCATAATTACTTGTCATATGATGTATGGGTATATGACAAAATTATATGTCCTTGCTATGTTTTTCATGTGAAAATTAACGTTAATATATTAATTTCAATACACATGCATATTTTTATCGTAAGACTACGATTTAAATGCCTCAACTAAATTAATAGAACATGTGTGTCAAACGGTATGCTTAAATGATTAAATAATGTCCTTGAAATTTAACATATACTTATAACTTCAACCACAGTACATGTATTAATTTGAGGTTAAGTGATTTGTCACATGTATAAAAAGTTCATTCTAATAACAAATTAACATGTCCTGATAAAAAAATTATGCTACCCTACTATATGACAATGATATATCACATGGGACAAGTTTATGTGCTTAACATCATATTATGTACTCTAAATAAAAAAGTTCATCACTTTAAATAAAAAGTCATCATTACACATCGACTACATGAAATATGAATATGTATACTATATACACTACATGATTTTCCTTTTTATAGCGAATTGTATAAGTTAAACTGTAAACCACTAACAAATGGTATACGAGACAAGACGACATGTTTTTTAATGCTTAGCAATTTTTTTGTATTTAAAATCGTAACAATATTATGTAAACATTGAAAAACAATTACTCATAATTAAATGAGGTAATAATATGTCATTTATAGATGTCCTGCATGCAGTGGGAAGACTTGGATGAACGTTATTCACGGGTTCAATGGTGCACTACCATAAAAAATCTTTCCCCTTAAATAATGGAAGGAAGAATGAACCTAAAAAGGGAAATAATGTTTATTTATATGTTTTATAACTGTTCATAAAATTTTAAATAATATTTTCAAATGAGTGTGTTTAGTTATTTAGAAAATTATATACTATAAAAATATATTGTTGTGTAATTAATATCGATTAGTCTTGAAATTGCCTCTCAAATTTTCATTTTGGTCTTAAACTCATATAGGTAACTGGGTTAGTATACCTTAATTGAAATATATCTTCATTGGACATTTTACCAACAAAAAAAATCAACTTACTTGTCTAAACAAACCTCATATGTAAGGTAATGATCATCAAACATATATGTGTACCTAAAATCACACAACTAAACCTCCACACATATAGCGTCCCTAAAATCACACAAAACCAAAATGTGCATCGAAAGAAAAAATCTCAACCCTAAATAAAGATCATGGGAGGGACTAGCTAGTCACTTCTAGGTGGAGACAATGCAACAAGATGGTGATCAATTGATCGAGATTGAAGTGTAGAATTGGTCATATAACATATACGTTTGTTTTTAGCTAGTTTATTTTTATCATATATAAATATAAATTAGTTTCAATTTGAAATATTAATTAATTAGTATTTAATATCAATAAAATAAAAACTAATAAAAAAAGGCATGTCATCAGAAAAACTGATTTCACGTCATCTTTCAACTGGTTTTAGGTCAAATGTACAGTAACAACAAAGTAAAAGTTTGTAAAGAATTTACTAAATACAATTACAATTTGAATAAGATTTATTACATTTTCATATCGTTGTAGTTTAATTTGTTTTCCCTATTCTTGTTTTTTTTTTTTGTAAATTACTATGTGGTACCGAAATTTTATTAGTCTTTAATATAAACAGTATTTATAAATGATAATCAATTTGTAACACATTAAAATAAATGCTAATTTTAGAAAATATATATGAGGTGTTAAATTTATCAACATACCTAATTTGATTTTGAAAGAATAAGAAATATATTTGGATTTATGAAAGGGCTAATAGAAGCGTGTCCTATTATAAAACATAGACTCTCAATCCTGCACGTCTTTTGAATTCACATCAAATAATTTCTCAATCATTTTTGTTGGACCCTCGCTACTATCTTTTCTTCATTTTCTCTACACTTTTTTTTTTACAAAACTAGTATTGGTTGAATTCTATATGCTTCGTTTTATTTAAGGAAAGTTGCAAATTAGGTATGTTGTTGGTTTTGTTAATTAATCTTCTATATTAATTAATAATTATATTTTAATTGGATTGGTTATTTTTGGAAAACTTGTAATGATGAAATATTTTAATTATATGTAACGCGGTGATACGTTTGATCTGATTTAACAGTTATACTTGCTATCCATTAGATGCAGCAATTAAGTTTTATACCGGCTTAGGTTTTGTTTTGATTATAATTAAATACAAAACATATCAATGTGGGGTTTTTAGATACACAAGTTTTAGTTAAGGTTGTAAAATTAAAGTTTATGGTAGTGGCGGATCAAAAAAACATTCATGGGCGGCAGAAGTGGAATAATTGTGTTATAATAGGGGGGACGTTTAGGATTTTCACATACTAAATTCTTTTTTATGAGGGGTAGCTTCCCCAACATTCAACCGTGGTCCGTCCCTATTTTAGATATGTGTACCATCTTCATTCTTCTGCGTATTAGAAATTAATTTCTAATGGCTTAAGCATGTGAATGAGTGTTTGCATCTAGCTGCAACAATGATTAATAATGGCCAATAAAGATGAAAATAATATTAAGTGAACATTCTTCAAATAAATGCATATTAGTTGAAGATACATTGGATTTTTAATAATATGAACTATTGATCCATATTAATTTATACCTGTAACTTGATCAATGAAACTCAACTTTCACTTTAATCCATTGCCTAATACACTGTCACTCGTACAATTATTATAGATTTACACATGATTTTATTCAGAAGGATGACTTTTAGCGGATCGGAAAACATATGTTCTTGTAAGCTAAACTGAATGAACACTACGTGCTAGTTGAGTATAAGTTTATGATGATTATGTGTGTGAGACTGTCTATGGTAAACAAAGTGAAAAATTAAAAGTGATATATCTAATTTCTTGTATGGATAATTATATTACATCATAAATTAGGTTATTACTCCAATTTTCATAGTTTAAAAAGAAATAATTGCTATAAATACACCTTAACCAGGTAACTAACACCTGTGCTATAATATTGAAAAACAAAAAAGAAAAATGACATTTGTGAAGTTAATTTTATAATATGATATACATGACAGGTGAAATAAATAAATTACAATGTGATGATTATGATAGTCTAATACTACAATTTCAATAGTTTTGGTAAATGAAAAATGAAATATAAACACATAGAATGAAAAAAAGACATATATTACATTAATAAATAAGTCAAATAAAAATACAAAATTTGAAAGATAGATACGACAATAAAACAAAGACTAATTAAAAGTAAACAGTTGTTCATAAATATTCAAATACATCTTTGTAGACAATATTGAAAGTTTTATTATGACTTGTCCGTCTTTATTTAAAATTATATTTAGTAAACCTGTGTATTACACGTATTTAATAAATAAAATTTTAAATAGAATAAGAATTTATTAATTATAAAACGATATTTTAAAATAAGATATAATTAAAATTACGTATGAGTAAGAACTATAAATAATAAAATTAACAATGATATCAACTTTTTAGACTTTTGTATTTAAACTTTTTTTTTTTCAAAAAAAATTAAACATTTTTTTTTCAAAATAAAAAAAAGTCATTTTTAAAGATGTCCATATTATAACTCTTAATTTTAATTATTTTTAGTTTATAAAAGTGTTACTTTTTAAAAACACTAATTTTAAAATATTTCGTATTTTCAAAAAAGTTTAATGTTTTTAAAAAAATTCTAGTTTTATAAAATTTATTTCTTTATAAATAAGATTAATAAAAATATCACATCTTAATTTATTAAAGCATTTTTTTAGTCCAGAAAGTTAACTAATATTATTAGTAATTAATATAATTATTTAATATAAGAGAGTAATGGAAAACTTTTGATGGGAATAATTGTTGTGTTACCACGCGTCCCGCCTAATTATCTTTTTATTAGATTAGAAAGATTGATAGTTTTAAACCCTTTCTACTGTTAACTCTGAACAATACAACATATAGTTGATCATGAGTTAAAACCAGGTTTTTCAAGCATAAACCAACCTTAAAAAGTGATTAATCTAGTCTCTTGTTGATTTGTTATCGCAAAACACATTGCAAGTGGAAATTGTTTTCGTTTAAATTTAAAAGGAATCTTTTTATTAGAGGGTGTCAAGCTAATTCTTAAAACGAATGTACATGGCTCGATATTATTTCTGAAAATAATTTTGGCTTTGATAACCCTATTGCCAAGGCTTATCACCTGTAGACTTGTCCCATTGCATAACACAATTTTTTTTATCAATATTTCAAAAGAACATGACTAGGAGTCCAACATTTTATCAATATTTTAAGTCTATTTAAAACATCAAGCGGTATAACGTCTCATCAAAATTAGAATTGACATGGTCGATTGGCATATACTATCAAAGTTTAAATATAAAATTTGATCACCTGGAGACAATGAGAGAAAGCGATCATTAATATCTTGAATTTACTCATTTTTTAGGTGCTAAAATGGCCCTTTCTTAGGAAAGACCTTGATTTTGATAACTTTTTAGTATTAAAGGATATACAAAATCAATCAAATAAGAGAATGGATAAGTGAGTTAGAAATGAAAAGATCTTCAAGTATGTTAATAATTTCCACGCCGTCGTTTGGAGACCCAAGTTTTCCTTCTCCTATATCCAAAAGCCAGTTTGTAAAAATCTTCGTTTGATTAATATCGTAATTGTCAGGATACGTATTTAGCCTCATTTTTTGTTAGTATAAGAACCTTGAAGTATAGCAAGATGTATGCTAAACATAAAGATGCATTTATTATATCATGTTTGGTTCCGTTTGAAATAACCAGTAGAATCCGTCTAAAATCACCTCTAAAAACAACTTTATCTCAAATAACATTTGAGAGTTATCTATGATATCACTACCCATTAAAATTTTGAAACTTCTATCCAATGCTCGAAAAGTATGTGTGTGAACCATTATGCTTCATCACATATGATTACTTCAGTTTTTATAGTAAATGTGAAATGTCACTGTCTGGTTTTATATAACATAAAGAGCCATCGTTTAAGTTCAAATGAATTAGAAACCTAGAATGTGTCGTCCGACCACCTGTCAACAACAAAGACAAGATTCCACTTGAAGACCACCTGTCAACAACAAAGACAAGATTCCACTTGAAGCAACATTTAATACAATCTTAGAATTAGATCTTATGCCTACAGATAAAGTCTTCTACGGAAAAGCTTTACCAGTGCCGCTATATCTATAAAAAGAAGACACCTCATTTATAGTTTTAAAAATACATTTACAGTTATAATAAGAAATAGTATGTTTTGATAATTTAAGAAATCAACGATTTATATATGTTATATCTGATATAGTTTGTTTTTAATATATCTTTATTATAATAAATATGTTGGTTAATTACAAAATTAAATAATTGATATGCACATTTTAGGTTACAGTAAGTTTATAATATATACTGTTTTCAATATGATTTTATTATAATAAAGAATTAATGTAATTTTATTTTAATAAAGATGTTGGTGTATATTATTTCAACATGTTATGAATATTACTGAGATACATAAAGTAATAGTTTAAAGCATATTTGTGTAAATAAATAATCGCATAAAGAAATATTTAAAAATAGTTAGTTTGTATAAATTTAAAATAAGTAAAATAAACAAAAAATTAGATGTGTTAGAAAGTGTAATTATGAGTCAATGCACAAAATTAGTCACAAAAATAATAATATAAGTAGATAGTTAACATAACTTTTTAAACATTATGATAAATTTAGTTTAAAAAATATGAAGACATCCAAAATGTTTAATATTATAAATTATTTGTTATCAAAGTATATATTACTCATATCCAATTTAAAAAATATTATTAAAGAAACCGGTTAACAAAACAATAACAATAGTTGACTATATCAATTTGTGGTTTCTAAAAATAATTCACAATCATTAGAAATTTAAGATTCAAAAATTCGTAAAATCAATTAAAAATTTCAATATAGGTCTGAGGTTATGGTTGGAAAGAATTTGTAAGTTATAATTGAAACTAGTATTACACCCCTCGCGTTGCGGCGGGGGCGTAAAACCATAACAAGTAGCACCAATTTAACGCCATCAACAGCGATCACCAATTAAAAAAATGGAAAAATAAATCTCAATGGAAAGTAAACTTAAAAACGTTGAACCCCGCACGTGAAACGTAAAACACTAAAAACAATAAATAAGTCGATCTAAGTCTCGCGTATTGTAAAGGGGCCATTAAATAGGAAAAAAGTAGTCGTAAACACGTTGAACCACATGCACACATTGTGGCGTGTTAACTCGTAAAATTTAAACCGGAATGTAAAACGAAAATTTTCTAAAAGATGAAAGGTATGTGGAACCAAAACAGAAAGTAAAAATATATAAAGGTTAAATTATAAAATATGTAAAAGTATTGAATTAAAACTTAAAAGTTAAAATTTATGCTAAATAAAAAATAGTATTAAAAAAATTATGCTAAATTAAAAATAGTATAAAAAAAACCACTGTTCACACCGACCTATAGGTTTAGCGATCACCAACACCCGAAAAACTTGTATTAAAAAAACGGGAAAATAAATCTCAATGGAAAGTAAACTTAAAAACGTTGAACCACGCACGTGAAACGTAAAATATTAAAAACAATAAATAAGTCAATCTAAGACTCGCGCATTGTAAAGGGGCCATTAAATGGGAAAAAGATAGTCGTAAACACGTTGAACCACACACGCACATTGTGGCGTGTTAACTCGTAAAATTTAAACCGCAATGGAAAACACAAATTTTCTAAAAGATGAAAGGTATATGGAACCAAAACGGAAAGTAAAAATATATAAAGGTTAAATTATAAAATACGTAAAAGTATTGAGTTAAAACTTAAAAGTTAAAATTTATTCTAAACAAAAAATAGTATTAATAAACAAAAAATAGCATTAAAAAAAACAAAAATAGTATAAAAAAAAACCACTGTTCACACCGACCTATAGGTTTAGCGATCAACAACACCCGAAAAACTTGTATTAAAAAAACGGGAAAATAAGTCTCAATGGAAAGTAAACTTAAAAACGTTGAACCCCGCACGTAAAACGTAAAACATTAAAAACAATAAGTAAGTCGATCTAAGACTCGCGCATTGTAAAGGGGCCATTAAATGGGAAAAAGGTAGTCGTAAACATGTTAAACCACACACGCACATTGTGGCGTGTTAACTCGTAA
>CM046429.1:15388022-15438022 GCA_025506505.1 Flaveria sonorensis
ACTGACGGCAGCTGAGTTATCACAGTAAATCTTCAACGGTCGTGATATGGAGTTAACAATTTTGAGTCCGGTAATGAGATTTCTTAACAACATCCCATGGCATGTTGCATTATAAACTGCAACGTATTCTGCCATCATTGTCGAGGTTGTTGTCAATTGTTGCTTATAACTCCTTCATGAAATAGGGCCGCCTGCTAACATAAAGATATACCCTGATGTTGATTTCTTATCATCTTTGCATTTAGCAAAGTCAGAATCAAAATAGCCCACCATTTCTAAGTTATCAGTTCTTCTATATGTCAACTTATACTCTTTTGTCCCTTGAAGATATCGCAATACTTTCTTTGCTGCTTTCCAATGATCTAGACCAGGATTAGATTGATATTAGCCTAGCATTCCAGCAATATATGCAATATCAGGACGAGTACAAACTTGAGCATACATTAAACTTCCCACTACTGAAGCATAAGGTATCAATTTCATCTGCTCCTTCTCATCCTCTGTTTTCAGACATTGAAATGAACCAAAAATGTCTCATTTAACTATTTAAGCAACTGAGGGTGAGCAATGTTACATATTATAACGTGTAAGGACACATTCAATGTATGCCTTTTGAGACAATCCTAATATCCCATTGGCTCGATCTCGGTGTATTTCGATGCCTATCACATAAGAAGCTTCTCCGAGATCTTTCATGTCAAATTACGCAAAAGCAGTCGCTTTGACTCATGCAACAAATCTAAACTATTACTTGCCAATAGAATGTCATCTACGTAAAGGACAAGTATAGCAAAATTTCTCCCACTCATTTTGAGGTAGGTACATTGATCCACTTGATTTTTAATGAAACCTTGTTTCTTCATGACTTCGTCAAATTTTAAAAACCACTGACGTGATGCTTGTTTTAACCCATATATGGATTTCTTTAACTTACAAACTAAGTGTTCTTTACCTTTAGGTTTGAAACCTTCAGGTTGGTTCATGAACACATCCTCATGTAAGTCACCATTAAGGAAAGCGGTTTTAACATCCATTTGATGTAACTCTAAATCAAAATGAGCTATTAAGGCCATAACAATCCTTAAGGAGTCCTTTCATGAAACAGGTGAAAAGGTTTCCTGATAATCAATTCCCTCTTTTTGAGTATAGCCTTTAGCAACCAATCTTGCTTTATGACGTTCAATATTACCATTCGGGTCTAATTTGGTTTTGAAAACCCATTTACATCCTACGGGTTTAACACCCTTGGGTAATTCAACCAATTCCCAAACGTCATTCTTATACATGAAGTCAAGCTCATCGATCATAGCTTTATTCCATTCAAACGATTGATCACTACTAATGGCTTCATTATAAGAGGTTGGATCGTTACACTTTCCTAAATCCAGATCAGCTTCGTTAAGGTAGGTTGTATAATCATCAAAATTAGTAGGCCTTCTAGACCGCGATGACCTCCTTAGCTGATTTTCTGGTTCCGCGGTTTCAGTAGTCGTATGAGGGACTTGCTCTTGTGGATTTGATGGTGCGTCATTTTCAGGAATGTTTGGAGCAACATGAATTTCTGAGGAAACATGAGATAATGGTGTAGTGTTTTGTAATGGTGCAGTGTTAAGTACAAGAGGTGTAATAGGAGGTAAGTGTAAAGAGCCCATCCCCCCTCCTCTTGCACTTCTTGTAAGTCAATGTCTTGACTTTCACTGCTCCCACTGACCTTAGAATCTTTTAAAACACAACATGATGAGTTTCCACGATGTGAGTAGTATGAGAAGGATAATAAAATCTATACCCTTTTGAATGATCAGGATATCCTATAAAAAAAACAACTGACTGTCTTCATGCCAAGTTTTCTTTGTTGAGGATTATAAAGCTTAGCTTCGGCTAGACAACCCCATACTTTCATATACCTTAAGTTAGGTTTCCTTCCTGTCCAAATTTCAAATGGAATTTTAGGGACAGACTTAGAAGGAACTCTATTTAGTATATGAACAGCTGCCTTTAATGCCTCTGTCCATAAAAATTCAGGTAAAGAGGAGTTCACTAGCATACTTCTAACCATGTCCATTAGGGTACGATTTCTTCTCTCAGCTACACCGTTCTGCTGAGGAGTTCCCGGCATGGTAAATTGGTTTACAATCCCGTGTTCTTTATAAAAGTCAATAAAAGGACCGGGAGCTTGACCAATATCAGTATGTCTGCCATAATACTCAACACCTCTATCTGATCTCACTATCTTTAGTTTACGATCAAGTTGATTTTCAACTTCAGCCTTAAAGGTTTTAAATATGTCAAGTGATTCAGATTTATCCTTAATTAAGTACAAGTACATGTAACGTGAGTGATCATCAATAAAAGTGATAAATGATTTATGTCATGATATTCCAATAGGATAAGGTCCGCTAATATCAATGTGTATGAGTTCTAGTAAACCAGAAGTCCTGACGGCACCCTTTTTAGATCCATTAGCCATTTTACCTTTAAGGCATTTAACACATGTTTCAAAATCAGAGAAATCTAGATTTGGTAATACTTCATCTTTCACGAGTATTAACATGCGATCTCGTGAGATGTGGCCTAAACGTTGATGCCACAACATAGATGATGTTTCCAAATCTCATTTTCGTTTGTTAATGTTTTCATTTACATTATATGATAACAATGATTTTGAAAATTGATCATCTAGTTCTAACTTATAGAGATTTCCATCCAGATAACCACAAACACAGACATGAGAGTTTAAAGTAATAGTGACTTTGCCATGACCATGAAAAACTTCATAACCATCATTGTCTAACTTTGGTATAGATACTAAGTTCCGAGTAATCCTCGGTACATATAATGTGTCATAAAGTTTAATACAATGACCGGTTTTCATTATTAATTGCATGGTTCCTACTGCTTCAACATTATGTTCATCACCATTTCCCACCTTAATTGTCCTTTGGTTTCTTTCCAGCTTCCGGATTGTAAGGAATCCCTGTGTTGAGTTAGTAACATGAACCATAGAACCAGAATCAACCCATCATGTGTTAATTGGAACGTTAACATTAAAGGACTCAAATATCATGTATAGATGGTTACCTTTCTTAGCCAACCACTCCTTGAATTTGGGGCAATCTCGTTGGGTGTGTCCCTTATTGTGACAGAATTTGCAGCGAGATTGTTCGAAGGAGGCATTTGAGCTGGAAGCTATACTTGTACCAGTCTTATGGACTTTAGAGCTTTCCCCTTTAAAATTTCCCTTCCTCTTTAATGGTTTAGTGGTGGTAATATGAACAACATCAGGTTTTTCTAGCTTCAAGCGTTCTTCCTCCTGCACGCACATTGCTATCAACTCACCCATTGACCATTTTTCTTTTTGGGTGTTATAGTTGATCTTAAAAGCATCAAAGCATGAAGGAAGAGAAGTCATAATGAATTGTACTAGAAAACCATCACTAATCTCCATGTCTAAGCTCTTGAGTTTACGAGCCATGTCGTTCATCATCATTATGTGCTCATGCACATTATTAAACCCATCATACTTTGTAGTAAGCATCTTTAGAATCAGAGTGCTCGCATGTGCTTTAGAAGATCCTTTGAACTGTTCCTCTACCGATTTCAGATAAGTTTTAGCATTATCTGAATCAGGTATTGCTCCCCTGATTGTAACAGAGATGGAGTTCTTGATTATCATCAGAGACATTCTGTTAGACCTCTCCCACTTTTCATACTCTTGTTTTTGATCTGCAGTACTTTCAGCAGTGAGAGTAGCAGGAGCTTCATGTCTCAAGGCATAATCAAGATCCAACATGCCAAGAGTAAGTTTAACAGAGTCCCTCCAAGAGACGAAGTTCGCCCCGGTTAAAACTTCAATTCCAAAGTTAAGAGTGACAGTGGATGCTAAATTGATACAAGTAGTAGAAGAGTTAAAATGAGCTACTTATGGGGTGATAAAAAATAAATAAATAAAACAGACAAGATTAATATGTTAAAGATAAAACCTATTATAACACCAAAATAATAGGTTAAACGTAAAGTTCTAGTTGAATATTGGCTTCGCGTTGGCTTTGACCAAAATTCAAATGTTATGAACAAATTAAAGTAATGTTCTACTTGCACGATGGCTTTGCGTTGGCTATGACCAATGTGCAAGTGTTATGAACACATTAAAGTAAAGTTCTAAATGAATGTTGGCTTCGCGTTGGCTATGACTAACATCCAAGTATTATGAACAAAACTACAGTAAGGCACATAAATACGACACATCACCTTTGGGAAGAAGTGTAATACCTATGCAAGTTAGCCTAAATTACATTATGTGTATTATCAAACAACTAGCCTTTGGGTTTATTATTTGACAACACACGTAATTATATAAATGGTAACGTTAAACTTTATTGTCAAACCAAGTGATGTACCGTTGGGATTAATCACTTAACCTTTCAATGAAGTTACCATTTTTTTTTCAATTTGATTTTAAGATATATAAGTAACTGATTAAATTATTTACATGGTAAATTATTTCAAGAAGATGCATTTAAATTTGAAATTGTTTACCTTTAATCATGTGTAAATATATATATTTGTAAATATGAAACATAAGTGCATTATATGTTTCTATAAATAAAAATCATTATTGATTTTTTTTTAATATGAAATTCGATTGTGATTCATCAAATCACTAACTTTATTTCACGTAAAATCCTAATGCCTTATTAATTTATAATTTATACATGTGATGAAAAATAATTAACAGCAATTAAATTGAAAGGAAATAATAAATATTTACAACCGACGTATTAATGGCAAAAAAGATTAACCTCCAATCAATTTATTTAAATATCCATAATTTATAATTATGAATATTAATGACAGCCATATTTTAAGGATTAATTTTAGAAAATCAATTTTGAGAACAATTATAAATCTTTTATTTAAAAGATTTTTGCAAAATAATATCAATTTAATTAAGGAAGCAAATAATCGTTAATTTCATAAAATAACAGAATCATAAAGATTGTTTTGATTTTCTTTAAAAGAAGTAAATTGTAATGAATCACAATAAATTCTACTTCCATGTCGTGAACTTTCCACACAAGTTTCGAATCAATTAATTTCACGGTGGAAAGAATTTGACGGATAAGGATTGCCGCAAAACAACAAATTTTTTTTTAATCACGTGTAAATTGATCGATTTATAGAAAAGTTTTGGATCGATTATTAAAACAGGCTTCACGGCATAAAGGATTTACAAAATATGATTCATCCATCTCAAAGAATTATTATTATTATTATTTTAATAATTAAAATGATATAATCAACATATGCTCTGATACCACATGTTGATTATATCTTGAAACATGAATGAAAACATGAAACCCTAATCATGTTTATTCAATCTCAAATATAAACTAAACATCAAAACAATTAAATCTTACTTGTGGGAATAGAGATCTTTGACGAGGATGATGATGCCATCATCGATTGATGCGTTCCCATTATGATGTCTAGAGGGATCGATGGATGATCTTGAGAGAAAAGTTATTGGTGTGTTTTTTGTTATCTCCCTACTCCTCTATTTATAACATTTAAGGGGAAACCCTAATTACAATTATAGGGTATTTTCATCAAATAACCCCCTCATACTATTAGGGACTAATTATGTCATTTGGTAAAACTTATTTAAATAAATCGTAGGCTACATATTACGGATTACTTCTAACAGTAAGTTCTAGTACAATTTATTTTGAATAATCGAGGTGTTACTCATTTTTTATCCTTAATAAGATGTTGATGTTTAAATAAAAGAAAACCAATAGTCTCACTCTTTGATGTTTTCCTACGTATGCTCATTAAAAGTTTCATCGATTAACGTGCTAAAGGAAATTTGAAGTATTTAGGTTTCTTACCTATATACCGAAGATTAAGGTTGAAATCCAACAAATGAAGTTAGTGGCTTAGACTAGGCGCCTTTAAAAAAATTAGTTTAACTGTTTTAAGTTTTTCTAATTATTGTCATTAAAAGTTTCATTAATTAACGAATAAAGACACGGTTAAAATGGTAAGGTTAGTTAGGGGTTGAAATTTTAACTATAGGTAGTGGCCTAGATTAGACGTCATTCAAAAAAATGTATTATATGATTAATAACTTAATAATGTATCCTAATAATTCATACCTAATCTTATAAATGTATAGTTAATGCATTTTGGTAATGAAACCACTAAAAACTCTTATTTCATAAAAATACATCTTAAAAATATTAAATGACAAGCATTTTGATCAATTTATTTAATAATTAGTAAAAGTTATAGCGGCTTGTAATATTTCTCAAACATATTTGTTGTTTTAATATTTCTCAACGTATTAAAGTCTTCATATTCCTTTTGAAACATGTTTGCCTTGCATATGCTTTTGATTGGTTCATCTAATGATTACCTAAAAGGAGCATTTGTAAAGATTAATATTCTTATCTTGATGATCAAAGGTATATGTAAATATTGATGTATGTAGCTTCATGCAATTTTACTTCAAATGGTAGATACAAGTAACACAACTATTACATGTACACAACATAGTTGTTACATATAAGTAATCAAGTATGTGTAATTAAGACAAACGCTGACTAGAAGTCTACGTTACATATACGTAAGTACTGTTACATATATGTAACACTACTATTACATAAAGGAGAACCTTTTCGTGGTTATATGATAGCGTTTCAAACATTCACATATGTATTAACTTCAATAGATAAACATAAACCATATTATTCATCATGCATTAATTTTGTTGAATTGCTTACGTATACAAACTATACGTATATGCAACATGACTTGAGTGACATTTCTTAAAATCATGCACTTCAGAATACTAAATGCACTAGGTGTTTTAATAAATTATTTAAGCCATTCAAAACTAAACCTCAAGTTATTCAAAACTAACCGCAACCCATTCATGAGTTTGTGTTTAGTAAGCCCTTCAAAACTATAAATCCTTAGTGCAAGCCAATTAAGTTGCTAGTTCTAACGGTGTGTATTAATTAATCAGGTCTTCTTAACCTTCATAGCTTCAATATGTTTGACTTCTACATGAGACAACAATTGTAATATCACACAAGAAGGAACAAAAACAAGTTATGGGACGAAAATATCCCACCATGTAAAATCACAGAGAAACAACACATCCATCGTATATTGTTTCGTACACTTAGCATGTAAAAGCTACTATATATTAAAACTCTCTCTCTCTCTCTCTCTCTTTATATATATATATATATATATATATATATATATATATATATATATATATATATATATATATATATATATGTATGTATATATATATGTATGTATAGAATTTTGATAGAGGTATAGTAAAAATGATATTTAATCTACAACGACTAAGAAGAATTTTTGTTTTTACATGTGTTATTTTATTTTTTTGAAAAAGAGGATTTTGGTCATTGTGTCAAATATTTTTAATTATTATATTATATGTATTCATTATTATGTTATAAGTTTTAGATTATTTAGTATAATTTTTCACCATTATATATTCTATAAATTTTTTATAATTATATCATTGTGTTTTACATATTACATGTATAAATGATGTTGTTTCACTATTATGTTTCTTAAAACTTATCACTTTAGAGAAGCATAATGGTGTTAGTGAAATCATAATGATGAACAATAAAAACATATTGATGAGCTAAGAAAGACACAATGACAAACATGGAACACATAGGTCATTTTCATTTTTATAAGTCAATATTCTTTTATTTTTTTCATCAAAGCGAAGATTCCAACTCCTTGATACTTGCTTTGATCTCTAGAGAGATCTCTAGCTTGAATACCTTATCAAAATGCCTTGGATCGATAAAACCATCCTGTTATGCAATATAAACATGTTTACTTAGATGTCCATTAAGAAAAGTTGTTTTGACATCCATTGTTATATCTTATAGTTATGATAAGCTAAAACTACAATCAGGATGAATTTAGGTATGGCTACATGAGAAAATGTTTCCTTATAAGAAAATTTCTTAAGTCTGAGTAAACCTTTTACAACTAGTTGTGCTTTCTAACTATATACACTGTTATCCATGTTTGTTTTCTTCTTGAAAATTCATTTACTCTTAAAAATCATTCCAATAGGAGGAAGATCAGGCATATCCTAGACTTGTTATCATACATGGATTGTATCTCAACATTCATGGCTAGTAACCATTTATCACACTCTTAATCAGATATAAATTTATAATCAGTAGGTACACACATTCCACCAAATACACGTTATCATCACCTATGAGAAAACCTATAAAGTGTACGGTGTATATATGTACTTAATAATATTAATAATAATTTTCTATATCACTTGGTTTTAAACTTATATAAATGATTTTTACCTTATAACTAACCCACACATAAATAGGCAAGTGTACTATCACACCCCGACCGATGGCAGAATCATCGGGGCGGAAGAATCTGAATCGATTGCTCATAGCACATGTTTGTAATTGCGATGAAATAATATTAAATGTCATTTCATTGGATAAAACTAGACAAACAATACGTTATAAATCAAATAAAAACTCAAATAATCAACGAATTTTGTCTTTAATTTTGACTAAGTCCAGGCCTTAAATATGCATATAAAAGTTTAATAATCTGCATTTCTGAAATTATATGAAAAGTAACGAGTTAGCTAACGAATTAGCCGGTGAGTAAACATAGGTTTGAATACATTTATAGATTGATTAAAAGATTGAAACAATTCAATTCACATGGTGATGTCAAGACTTATAATACATAGTGTTACATAAAAGACAAACCAAACACAATCAAACCTAATGATTGAATTGACTCAGTCTGTAGATGAAGCCATGTGATAGAATATGTGAATCCCGTTCCAATCACCACTTGAATATTCATATGCGATGGATTTGTGAAACCAATAGATCTGTCATTGTTACCGTGGTTGTATGAATGAATGATTGTGTTATCATCTAGTTTATCTAACTATGAACACAAATTGCAAGTAATAACATAAAATTTTTGAATTGAATTTAAAATGTAATAACAATAAATATCAATGATTAAATACTGAATTACAAGATTTTCCCAAAACATAAAAAAAACGAAAAAAGGCTATGAATACTCACATTGTATAATGATGGTTGTAAGGTTCATAAGAAAGCTTGGATGTCCAAGATTCAAGAGTGATGTCCTAAATGATAAAAAAAGTAACTTGAGGTTAGAATTCATTACAAGAAGTTAGGATGTTTAAAGAAAGCCAAAAGGCAAAAGCTAGATTGAAAAAGGATTGTTGCACCAATTTTAGATTCTAGACAGAATGTTTGGTACATGTTTGAACATGTTTTAAAAATATCAAACGGTTTCAAAAAAATTAATAAAATTCACAGTTAACTAATTCAGAGTCTCTTGGGGACAACTTTTGTTTAGGAAACTTTTTATGAAAAGACCCAAATATAGGTCAAAATAGCAGCACAAGACAGAAAGTGTTGAAATGCTCACTTATCTTGTGAAGGCTATTGTTGAGTCGTCCGATTAAGTTTGAAGACGTATAAACTATCTTAAAAAGGTAATTCAATGAACATAATATTGGAGTCTGAGTATACTCGAATTTAGTGTGTTATGACCAAGTTATGGTTAGTTGAAGTTAGACTACATTCTGCCAAAATTTTAGTAAGGCACTTATGTGAACTTTTAAAACTATTAAAGCATGAACGAATTAGAACAAATCCTAATATATCGGTATATAGTATAATAGATTCCATTTGAGTTATACAGAATGTTCCAAGAATTCAGCATAGCCGTCATTTAGAGAAACAATCTTGTGGAATAATCGAATGTGGCGACATAATCGTCCTTGTGCAAACAGGATTCTTTGTTTACGTTGGCGTGTTATTAGCTTGATTTAGGCATGTTAATGATTGTTAGGAGGTTAGTGAATGTTAGAAGGTTAATGATCAAATGATCATGAATAAAATAAAATGAGAATGAATAAACGCGAGAACAAAGTCATGAGAACAATAGGTGAAACAAATCATTGATGGATTTGTTCATCATTTATATTCCTTACATCTATCATACAACAATATAAAGTATGCTTGGATATTAGGATGGTTTTTTAAACTAAAATACAATAAAAGAAATTGAAACAACATAAAAATGCCTAATATAAAACAATATATTAGTAAATTCTTGAAATTACTTGTAAAAGAAATTGATTAAAACCAAAGGATGAAAAAAGGTTTGTGAGTGGAATTTTTAGAGAATTAGCAAATGAAAAGTGAGGCCTAAAACTTGTTTTTATAGCTGAGCTTAGAAGAGGGTTATGAATGATGTTAATGGTGAGTTACAAGTCTTTTAAATGGGTTATGATTGAAATTTGAAATAAAAATATAAACTTAAATAGAATAAATAAATAAAAGAATAATTAAAATTTAAACTCTAAATATATTAAAACCATAGTTTTAATTTAATCCACTTTTTTTTCATTTTATTAAATGTTTATAAACTTTATTAATCTCACAAAAACTTTGTAATTTGATTATTTATTTTAATTGAATATTTAAAATCTTATAAATATTAATAACCTTTTAAGTTTTATAAAATTTCTTTTGTAAATTATAAAATTAATTTAATTGATTAAATAACATATTTATTGTATTTCAAACACAAAAATAAATGACTAAATAATGAATTTGATTTACAAGATTGACTCAAACGGGTTTGGGTTTATAGTTTGCAAATGGGTCAAGTGTTACATTTACGTATCGTATATATAGTATTGTTTTAGCAAGAACCAAGTATCAATCCAAGGATATGGTAGCTACTGATAGTAAATTTTTATTATTATATAACAGATGAATATAAATGATTTGGTATTTTTATATTTTTAAACTAAATAAACAAATAAATAAGGATAGATAGAAATCAAGAAAGATAATCAAGCAAGTGTATTGTTCAATAAGACTTTAAAATCCTCCTAGCCAAATAATGATAATATACACAAATTATGATGAGAACATTCTATACACGTGTAACACGAAAATATACTAGAACCCCATCAAGGCTACCTAATCATATGACTCTTTGGAAAGTCAAAACGATGTTAATATAGTAATCACCTAAAGTTATTCCATGAAGATCCAATGTGTAACATTCACCCGTCCAGGGGGGGGGGAGGTAATTACGACACCCGACGTAAATCTCACATCGGCCATGGACAGTAGAGATGTTGGGTTCATAACTAATGTCCAGCCTTGTAAGGATCAACACTTTACATATCAGATCATTCTCATGACAAGAACGCGGAATATAATCATCACGGTAAGAAGATATAATAAGTAAAAGATGAACACAAGTGTAAATAAACTTCAATTTCTATTGCTCTCTGATTTGAAAGATACAAAATACAAGTGTAATCAAGATGTAACACCTGGAAATTTACAAAAAAAAAAAAAGAAAAGAAAAGAGAAGTATAAAGAAAGAAAGGTGAAATAACCAAAGTTAAGGGGTTAAAGTTGTGCACGAGGCAAACTTTATTATTATGATGTTAAAAAGGTGGGCATGGCCGCCCACTACCCTGTTGCACCAACTGATTCGGCTACAAAAAAAACAAGAAGAACAACAAAGTTTCCATCGGCTTTTAGAGAGAAGAAGAAGATTGGCTTGAAGGTGAGCTTTTCGTGTGTTTTGTTCGGTTTCAGCTGGATTTTTAGCTTTTGGACCGAGTCTTATGTGTTCCTCGGTGTTCGGTTGTGTGTTTTGGTGTGTTTAGGTGTTTGAACTCCAAGTGCTCTCGAGTTTGGAGGAGTTTTACTAGAAAGCTGCTGTAGGTGAGTTCTAGGTCCCCGATTTTTCTATTTTAAACTTGTTTTGGGGCTGAAATGCATATAAACTATCATTTTACAACTCAGTGTGTTGGAACCGTAAGTTTACCCCTGTTTTACGTAGGGGTGTGTGTTTGTGAATGTTTTGACCGAGTTATGTGGTTTTATGCTTGTTCTAAGTGCTTAGTATGCTAGATTTGGACTAAAAATACGTTAGGATGATGAATGGGGACTGAAATTAGTATAAGTTAGAACTGGTAAACTGCCCATGCACCTAACACCTGCCCATGCGCCTAACACTTGCCCAAGTGTTCCCATGCGCCTAAGTTTTTCCCATGCACCCAAGTGTTCCCATGTGCCTAAGTTTTTTCCCATTCGCCCAACTGTCCGTGCGCCTACATAGTACCCATGCGCCTACATAGTGCTCATGCGCCTAAGTTGACTTAGGATTTTTCTGAAACCTTGGGAAATAGAAATTAATGATTAAGCTCTGGAATGTTTTGGTGGTTTATGTTTGTTCATGTTACGCATGTTTGTGGTATGTTATTGATGTTCCTTATTATGTATTATTACGTGACTTTATATGGTGTGTTAATGCTCTTATACGTAAACTATTATCATAAAAGAAGCGAAAGATTAAAGATAATGAAAAGTGGAACATAATGAATGAATGAAAGTCTTGCAAGCATATTTAAAGATGTTCACAACTCATTGAAGAGTTGTTAGCTCAACTGTGTGCGATGTAGCATGCGATCTTGGCTAACCCATGAGGGTACACACAGGGGGGTCAGTCTTGGTGACTGATCCATACGTGCAAAACGGGATCCTTGTCGCTTAACCCCAAGACTGAGGTGGCTTCATGCCTAACGTGGGGCATAGCTTATGACAGGATCTAGATAGAAGTGAAAGATAATGAAAAAGTGCGAAACGAACGAATATGTTCGATAATGGAAGATAATAATGATATTACCTTGATGTGTGTACGATGAATGACCATGTACGAAAGTAAAGAAAATGTTTTAAACGAAAGAAAAGTATCTTATTTATAAAACTAGAACTCACTTAGCAACGCTGACTTTTTATGCAATTTCAGTTGGCAGGTAGCTTGTTGCTGAGGATGGTACGAGGGTGAAGCTACTTGGCGGGCAAAGACTGGCATCTATTTCATGCACGATAATGTTTTTGTTTTGTAATACAACTGAATATTCTTTTGTAACTCTTTTAAAACAATGATGTATTATTTGTCAACATCAAATATTAATGCATGAATGGTTTTTTGATAAATTAATCCGCTGCAATGTTTTATGAAATTTATTGTGTCTTATTATAAATAAGGCTGTGATTGACCAACTGTGGGGTTTTCGGGAACGGGGCCTTACACAGGAAAATGAAGAAACCTCACTAAATTGCATCAACTAACAACTATTTATACTAAACTATGAAGTTCTCGGATAGTTCTCGCGCGACTTCCAAGTTCTCGCGCGAGATACAACTTTTCGTGCGGCAACTTCAGGTTCTCGTGCGGCTGATATTTATAATCTTGATTTGATCATCTAGGTTCAATCCCTACAATCTCCCCCTAGGCTTGGTGAATCAATGCATTTAGAAGTCCACGTCTACAACCTTGTAACCGCCCCCATAAGCGTACATCTTGTTGTCCAAGACCTTCGTGACCAACCAATTTGACTGTGCTGCTATAAAATGAATAGATTCATCAGCTGTAATCGGACAAGCCTACAACCTCATCAAATCTTCTCTTCTAAACTTGAGCAGATCCACAGGGTCGATGATACGGTTGTCTTTGTCAATACAATGGATCAATGCATGACCCTTCTTCTTCTCATAACTCCACCACATGAGCTTTGACAAGCTGTTAACTAGAACAGGAGCGTGTAAAAGGATCTTCCTCGTATCTTGGATGCTTATAATATCGTATCTTCATTGGCTTGTTAGTATTAGGGTCTTCATGCGTCTCATCTTCAATTACTTTGGATTTGATAGTTTTGAAGTCCTTGAAGTTGGTCTTACTTTGTCTCCATATAAAGTTCCTTATCCAATTTCGCTTTCCATAATTACTCTGATTGATAAACGGAACATGTCCCATAACATATAAATCTGAAGCTCTGAATATATGGAAGTCGTGCTCATCCTGATAGTACTCTATAGCTCCAGCCTTTCTTTTCACAACATACATTTTCTTCTCAGCATCGAACGCCCAACTAAGAATAGGTTCTGAGTTTCCGTACCTTATGAATGGTTTGAAATGTCTCAGCGTGTGTACATAAGTTGGCGAGGAGAAGCGTCAACAGGAAGATCTCCGACCTGACGTACAACACTTTGTCTAGTTAGATCTGCTGTCTTGTCAGTCGTCTCTTGAGCACTAGATTCACCAACAATCCCTCCTTGTTCAATCAAAATATCTGAAAATAAGTCCTTAAGACTATTACCAAACATGTCCGTGTAATCTATTGTCTCCTCCAAATCATCGAATGGACCAAAATCCTTATCCGATTCCTCAGCAGGAATCTTTTACTGTAAAGTATAAAATTCCTTCTCATATGATTCTTCAATAGTGGGATTTAAAGGTGTATAGTCAACTGTATCATCGGGACTTGGTTCTGAGACATTAGAAGAACCCGATGATCTAGAAGGACCAGCAGCTGAGCTCATATCACCACCCTGATCATCATCATCATCCTTCTTATCATCTATTCCACCTTTCTTATCATCATCACCATCATCACCATCATTATCTTCATCATCAACATTATCAACATCATCCTCATCACTAAACTCATAGTCTACCAAATCTAAGTCATCATCATCAGTAGGCTCAGGAATTGGTAAATCATGCTCAGGCTCTACAAATGCCTTGCAAGTGAAAACTATAGGTTGATCCTCAGTAGCCATAGTAGGAACAATGGTAGATGGCTCTTGATCAACAACATCAGTCTATGTTGTCCTTTTAGTAACAACAGGATCAACATCATTCTCTGTAGCATTAGCAGGATCTTGAGCAGCTTCAGGATCAGCAGAGTTATGTTTAAGATTCTTGATCCAGAATCTAAACATAGCTGAATATGAACTGTTGTTGATGTTTAAGATTCTTGATCCGCTCATTCTTCTCAAACATTTGGCTATGTAAATCATCAATGGCTTGAGTCTTCTCCATCATCTCTTTTTCTAATGTACTAAATCTCTGCTTAAGAGATACCTATATGGGTGAATCAGGAGAAGTCTCAGCCTGCTGCCTTGGCTCAGGAGTTGTATTTATGAAGTCATCCATGCAAAACATGTAATTAGGGCATTGATCTCTTGGTTGTGTACTCAAAAAATCATCAGCAGTGGGCATAGCAGATGATGTTATAGATGTTGACTCTGTAACAATCACTGGTGTCTCTTATGGAGAAGCCTCACTAGCTGTGACTGGATTTTCAGACACAAGAATATCACAACTTATCATCACTGTGGTCATCGGGGTCCGAAACTTACGCAACACACCTCGTCCTCTACCCCTCCCACATGGATTATCTATACTTCCTTGCCATCCTTTTCTTTCTTCTCTGAGTAGATGGAGAATCCTCAAGAATAAAATCTACATCTCTTTACTTAGCAGTGCGTTTAGTAGGAGTTTCTTGCACTCTGGGTCTTTCTTGAAGCAAATATGGAACATTACCTATCTGATCACTGTCAGTCTTACTTCTTGAACTAAACCAGGAATCAATCACATCATCTACTGACATACTAGCTGGTTGAGAGCTTCCTGGAGCATCATCAGGAACTCTAGTAGATGGACCAGCTTGATCAGCTTGAGGGGCCACATTCTCTGGATGTTGAGCTTCTTCCTGATAACCCTTAATAAATCTACCAAGTTTGGCAAAATATGAACCATCCCTGGCATTACTCCTTTCTCCAATCAAATATGTTAATATATATTTCTTCATCACCATAACAGCATAGGTGGAAGAATCAGATATTGCTAACTCAGGGTGAGCAACATTCACAATCAACTGTATGAATCTGGGATACATGATGAACTTCTTTCCCACTAAAGTTATCACATTCTTCTGCATCTCTGAAAAGATAGCCTTGGATATGCTGTATGGTAGATCGTCAACAAGTGATATCAGCAAGGATTCGAATACTGCATTTAGGCTATCCATCCCACCTTTAGATTACTTAGGCAGTGAATCACCACATGAAATATGTACTTCTAGAACTGGAGGTAAGTACTTCTTCTCCAGTGACGGGGTAATGGTGACCATAGCCCATCCTCTTCAAACAGTCTCTAGCCACGTCATCATCAATCTTTACTGGTGCATTCGGCTGATCCTCCAATAACAGTACACTATTAATAACCTCAGCAGTAATAACTATTCACTTTCCGTTGATTGTAGCTGATATACATGGTTCTCCCTAATCATCTCTCTCATTTCCTGCCGTCATCCAGAACTGATTGATAACATTAGTGTAAATCATAGGATTAGCTGTAATAGCATGATGTATATGAGACATCTTGAGGCCATAAATCATAGATCTAAACAATGCCTTATCATCAGGAACATCTCCAAGAAAAGCTATTGCGTTATGGTTTTTGTTAAAAACCATTGATCTCGCCATCTAAAATTTAAACCAACTTGTATTAGAACACAATTAAATTTTTTTTCATACTTAGAAAATTTTTAAAAAATTAAAAAAAATTAAACTTCTCGCGTGAAAACTAAAGTATTTTGAAAAATTTATAAAAAATGTTTTTTTTTCAACTTTTCACGCGACTAGCTGGTTCGTACACGAATGCGTCAGTTATACCGAGTACTCAGTAAATTATAGACCACTTCAAATCTTCGTAGGGAGAACTAGAAGATTCCACCTTTGGAAAGCACCTACACCTAATGGCTTAAGCCGCTGTTCCCATTTCCTCGCTCTTGTGGTAGTTATTGCGAATGAGCAAGTAGGGCAAGGTTCCCACGCGACAAATTCTGTGCAAATTCAAATGTTTTCGTTTCTGTTCATATTCTGAACACGTTTCGCATGCGACAAGTCCCAATTTTTAATTTTCAAATTAAATCATTTCAGAGTGTTTCAACTGTTAAAACTTGTTCATTAAGTGTCAATTAGGTCTTATTTAAGGTTTTATATGTTTAATTTTGTTTAATTTTTTGTTTAAATGTTCTCAATGGTTCGATCCATGTTTGACTTCATACAAACATAATCATACACATGAAATCTACCTTATCAAACACTTATCTACTAACTTGCGATCACAATGAAAGTATCTGATGACTATAACAAGATTTGAACACTTAGATATTTTGAGAGTATGAGTTTCAGAGAGTTTTCGTGCAAATGAGAAACTTTTCTCACAACTGTACCTTATATAGCTTACTGACTTCTCGTGCGAGAAGTCAGTATTCGCACGGAACAACTTTTCGCATTCCTTGATTTTCGCATGCGACTAGTTCAACTAGTCGCAGAAGCCACTTTTCGCACATTTTGAACTTCTCGCACGAGAAGTTTAATTTCCTTTGAACTTTTAAAATTTTCAAAATTTCAATTTTATTTATTTTGTTAAACCATTTGATTTGTTATGAGTAAAAATATGTTTAGCTAAGTGTTTACAATTATCCAAGAACCCTTAATTTTGTAAAATTTTGTAGAACAAGAAACCAAGTGTAATAAACACGGATTTAAACAAAAGTAAAAAACAAGAACAAGTTGACACACAAATTTAGACTTACAATATTTTTGAAAAATTTTCAAGTATAGGATCATATTTCTTATGAAATCGATCATTATCATCATCTAGGTTTATTTTAAATAAGACTGGTTATGTTGATTGTCAATATGTTATGATCACTTTAAACTTTGACTTTAATTTTTACTTGGACTATGATATTTTATCATGTTTAATTTAATTTTTATGAAATCTATAAATCCCACAATCAAAAATCCTATAGAACCCTTATCCAGCTTCAAGACACTTTTGAGATTTCAAGTTACCTAATTAGACATAAACTTTTTACCTCTGATCAGCTTTTTCAGAATTATTTTTCTCTATTATAATATCTATTTATGTAAGGACCTAATCTTTATGGATTACAATATCAAGTGAAAAGCAAAAACTTAATTCATCTGAGAAGTACAAGGAAGCGAGAACTCCAAGTTGATTGAAGAAGGACTTGTCGCGCGAAAACTTGGAGTTGCCACGCGAGAACTTCTAGTTCTCGAGCGAGAACATCTGCGTAGTATATATAGATATTTTTCCTTTGTATTTCAGTATGTGTGTTCATTTGTAATAGTGCTCTGCGGGTGATAGAGCAGAGAGGTGTGTGATAGGCCGCCCAACTGTTTTCTTTCAATGTCATTTCAACATTCTTCGGTACTATTTGAGATAGAAAACATGAATATAGACATGTATTTATTGCTCCCAATTGACTTCGAGTTCTGACGCCTTGGGATAATGGACCGATAATTGCTTCCATTGGATGGTTTCTATGAACTCTCAGCTGTGGAATAGCATCTTCAGAGATAACTTCATTTAAGTTAGACATATGACCAACAGGCTCTTCAACAGTGTTCTCTCCTTCTGGTTGATAAATAATTTCTTCGTCTAGATTATCATCACCAGTAGAAAGATCTTCAAATGATACTTGAATAGTATCAATTGGATCACTTTAAGTAGAAGATGAACTCTGATCAGAAATTTGTGGTTCTTGTTCAACAACTATATCCAGATAAGATGAATCTGTTTGAGAAACAGAATGTGGAACATCTGCAGCATTAGAAGATGAAGGTATATCTGAAGATATTCTTTTAGCTTGAGAAGATATAGATCCAACATCATCAGAAAATATATCTTGAATTGAGGATGTCAAAGGTGGATCAGCTATAGAAAGAACAGATTTTTGATTAAATGTTTCAAATAATGAAGCATAATCATAAACCCATGAAAGAGCAGAACCTGTATCTGTTTTGTTAGATTCGTGCCAATCAATATCAAATGACTCAACAATTTGTTTAGTTCTTTTATTATAAACCCGATATGCTACTTTGTTGGCTGAATAACCAATAAAATAACAATCATCAGCTTTTCATCAAATTTTGATTTATTATCAGATGTGTTTAACAGAGTACAATAACATCCAAAAGTTTTGAAATATTTGACTTTGGGTTTATGTTTGAAAAAGATTTCATAAGGAGTCTTATTTTGTTGTTTGTTAATTAAAACACGATTCTGAATATAACAAGCAGTGTTAACAGCTTCAGCCCAAAAGAATAAAGGTAATTTGGCTGCTGATAACATTGTTCTAGCTGCTTTAATTAAGGTTCTGTTACGTCTTTCAACAAATCCATTTTGTTGTTGAGTTCGTGCAGAACTGAATTGTCGAGCTATCCCCTTTGAATTGCAGAACTCATTAAAAATCCGATTACAGAATTTGGTGCCATTATCACTCCGTATGCATTTGATAGTCTTATCAGTCTGATTTTCCATAAGTGTTATGAATTTTATTAGCAAATGAGGCATTTCATCTTTGGTTGCTAAAAAGAAAACCCATGTAAATCTTGAAAAATCATCAGTAATAACAAAGCAATATGCACGACGTCCTAAATTCAAAACACTTACAGGACCGAATAAATCCATGTGTAGCAATTGAAGAATAGAGTCAATTTGTGTATGAGCAAATGGTTTATAAGGAAGTTTATGTTGTTTGCCTTTAGAGCATGACAAACAATGCTCTATTAGTTGAAATTCTTTTAGTGGTAAGCCAACTACATGATTTCCTCTAACCAGTTTCTTCATTGTTTTAACATTGACATGACCAAGACGACGATGCCATAACAATGTGTCATTTTCCGAGGCTTTAGATAACAAACACGACGCAGTTACAAATGAATGTGTACCATTCATGTCTAGTAAATACGTGTCTTTGTCTCTCGGAGTTCTCAATAAAATCCATTCATCAGGTATTACAAAGCCAGGTTTTAAGATTAAACATTTTTTATCAGTGAAATGGGTTGAATACTTTTTGTCACAAATTTAAGAGACACTAAGAAAATTATGTTTTAGTTTCTCTACAAAATTGACATCTTCAAAGCTTAATACACCATTAGTCACTATACCTTTCTTTGTAATCTTACCTCCTTTGTCTCCAACAAAGATAACATATCCTCCTTTGTATGGTTGAATGTTGTTTAACAGGGATATATTACCAGTCATGTGTCTTGAACAACCACTATCTACATGTCAAACACTGTTGATATCTTGCCTTTGTTGTTCCTACACAATAGGACAAATTTAATCATTTTTAGAAACCCAAGCCATGGTTGACTTGAGCTCTTTGTTTTCATCTAAATATGATATATTTTGTAATATCATATCTCTTTTATCATTGAAAATGCATTTTTCAATATCAAAAGGCTCAGAAGTTTTGCCTTTAATTTTCCATCTTTGCACTTGTTTGACTGGTGGTGTGGTGAAATTGTTTTATCAACTTGAACTGATTTTACTTGCGTCTTTTCCTTGTTTAAATCAGTTTTATTTTTAGCAAAAACATTCGATTGGTATAAGTTTCTTTTAAAAATTGCATTAACAAAGAAACGTTTTCTATTGTTCGCAATTGAATTATGAAACTTTTGTTTGCTTGTCAATTGATGTTGATAACGACAATTTCTAGCCATGTGATTTGGCTTTCCACATACATAACAACATCTTTTACTATATGCAGTTGACACTCGCATGTTTTGCTCAAACTGTTTTGGATAACTTCCATAGTTATTACTTAGTATGCAGTTGATTAACTTGAGTTGATTTTGGAGGAATTAAGGTATTGGTCCTAGCTTTTGGACTTATTACAGATGCTGATGTAGCATGATTTGTGGCTTTAGCTTTATGATTCTTCTAAACTGGATTAGGACCAGTGTCTTTTGAACCTGTTCTACACACATCTTGTTTCATATTGTTAGCAATAATAGAAGATTTATTTTTAAAGAAACTTGCATTTGTTTCTTTAAAAATATGATCATCATCATTAATGTTGCCTACAGAAACAAATCTGTTCTTGAAATCATTTTTCAAGTCAGACATAGATGTTATGACTCGTTTATTTTCTTTGTTTTTAAAGTTTATTTTTGACTCTTATTTCTTATCCTTATTTGACAATTTTGGACAAACTTTTGAATCAACTGAAACTTTCAAACTTTCATTAAACTCTGATGATGAATTACAAGATGGTTTTTCATTACAAATCTTATTTTCTATAGAATCTAATTCATCATCACTCTTCCATTCTTCAACTAAACCATCTATCTTCACACTTTCTGCAAAAAAATTATCATTATTAATATTAATTTTTGTTTTGTGACAGGGTCAACAGTCAATAAAACATTGACTGAAGGTGTGAAGTCAGATTTTAGTTGAAAACCTAGGCCATAGGTTTCTTCATCATGAGTTGGAATTGATGAAGGCAAAGATGTATAATCATGATTAATTGGTGGTGCAATGTTAGCGTAACCCACTCCACTTTTTCCACCATTAATCTTTTGTGTCATTTGTGACTTGATTATACCTTCAACCATGTTAGATGAAAGTTCAAATTTATCAACAGCTAATTTTGCAGATGAGAGTTCACTATTGAGTTTGTTAATTTCTAAAGATAATTCATCATTGCGTTTTGTCAAATCTTTTATGTTACATTCTTTATCATGAAGATTTAGTTTTGATTGGTAAATATTTTTTGTTCAAACCCTCAATTTTATCTTTAAAATTTTTTTTATCAATTTTATACTTACGAGCTTGATATTGAAGTTTTTCAACTTCTAATATCAAACGTTTGTTATGAACTCTGTATCTTTGTACCTTTTCTTTACACATATCTGAACAAAGAGAAATATATACCTTATCGGTTTTTTCTTTTTTCTTTGTCTCTTCATGGACCACATTCACCATGAAGGCCTTCAGTATTCTTGGTTCATCTGCTTCAATAGATGCTAGAGTATTCTCAATAGCACTTTGCTCTTTTGCACATGCAGAAGCTGGAGGAGGCTCAACAGCTATTTCTTCATCAACCACTTCTTTAATTTTCATCTCTATTTCTTGACCAAACACTCCTTTAAGCATATCCTCAGACACAAACTCTGTCAACACATTCTTTTCTTCTTTCTTCTTAACTAGTTCATCCTTAGTTTGAATTTTAGCTATCAAAGCATTAGACAGCTGCATATCTAGTATCTCTATTTGATCAGACCTGTCATATTCACCTTCGGTCTGAGATACTAGAGCTTTGTTGTTGTTGGAAGAACTTGCTTTATCGCTTTTTGTTTCAACCTCCACTATCACCATCTTCTTTCCATGATCACTCTGGTTTGACCTGGGTTCAGTACATTCTCTGGCAAAATGTCCAGGCTTATCACAGTTGTAACACCTTAGACTTGACTTATCAAATCCTATCTTACTGGAGTTGTTTATCCCAAACACTTTTCTTCCGGTTCTCCTAACAAAGTTCTTAGCTCTATACACTACCATAGCCATCTGGTATTTAATATCATTCTCTTCAATGTCATCAGGATTAACTTGTTGCAAGTCATCCACCAAGATGTTAGGTGCATTAAGTCTTCCAGCTGAAAATGCTTCATAGCTATTCATGAATGTAGTGAATAATGCCAGATGTTCTTCAGCTATTTGGATGGTTTGTTTGGGTGGTTGGGAGCTAACAACAAAAGCTTGTTGTGTAGGTTGAGAAACTTGAATATGTGGGTAGGCTTGAGGTTGGGATAGATTTGGAGTTTGGACATAAGAAGTTTGAGGAGTTGCTTGATGTTGAGGCAAGGATTGGGGCAAGGCTTTGATTTTGATGGTGGGAAGGGTAGAAGATGCTGAATGCTATTGTTGACACAGTTGGGAATAGCTGACATAATAGTTTGGGTTGTTGGCCATTTTGGCATACAATGCCGATGCTTCAGCTCCCATTAAGTTGATGTAGTTCGCAGCCCTCTGCTTATCATCCATATCATAAGACTTGATAGTGGAAATGAGATCACTGAGTGTTAAAGTGAACAGATCCTTGGTTCTTTTGATGGTTGTGCAGTTGCTGTTCCAGCTATAAGGTAGAGAATTTAACAGCTTTTTGTTAACTGCTATATTCTCCAAGGTGATTCCTGCACTCTTCATCTTAGTGACTAGTTTCACAAACCTAGACATCTAAGCTTCCAAAGTCTCACCAGTATGTGATTAAACATGTTAAACTCCCGGTTCAACATATCTTTCCAGCTCTCTCTCATATCTTTATTCCCCATAATTTGTTCCTCCATTGCGTCCCATAAATCCTTAGCCTTTGTAAAATCTTTGAACTTCTGTGCAATCTCAGTCATGAGTGCCATAGTGATATCAGCATAGGCTTTATCATCCAGTTGCTTCTTCTTCATATTCTCTACATCCCACAAATGTTCAGGTTTTGGGATCAATTCATCCTTATCATTCGTATACACTGGAATGTATGGTCCTTGCTTAATTGATCTCATCAACTGGGGTTCAGTATACATGACATGGTTCTCAAACCTGAACGTCCAATCAGGGTAATCATCTTCACTGAGCAGCCGAGGTGGCTTCGTGCTCGTACCAATCTCATTGTCGAGATTCAAAGTGGCAGTAAGATGCTTCAGATTAGACATTTTCTTAATCAGAAAGTCAGATTCTTCACAAAATTTTTTTAAAAAAAATTTTAAACCCAAAGTTCTCACGTGAATGATCAAATTATCACGCGAAATCTTCAAAGTTCTCGCGTAAACAAAACAAACTTCTAGCACGGAAACTTTTGTAACTGAATCTTGCGAAAACTGAAAGTTGTCGCGCGAAATGATTCTATTGTAACAAACTTGGAACCAACTTTTGCGAAATCCTCAACTTCTCGTGCGAAAGGTAACCTTTCGCACAGAAAACCAAGTATTCGCCTGAACTGTTCTCTGTGATTCTAAGTGTTTCAGCCTCAAATTTTTCACCCAATTGATTAAACTTTGATTAATTAAGAGTTAAATTAGTGATTTAGATTCAAATTAGATTCTAATTGATTCTATTAATCTCGATTAAAACTCAAAAGGTCATCAACTCAACGAACATGAAGTTTATCAGCTTCAACATCTTCAAATGATCTATCTCAGCAAGAATAAGCAGAAAAACTTAGAATAACCATGAGTTTAATGCTCACAAGCTCTTCAAAACACTTCTTCAAACTTCAACAAATCGATCTAGAGCAACAAGGCTCCGGTACCAATTATAAAGATCATCACAATACAATTAGATCGATCTCGTGATAAGAATGCGGAATGTAATCATCACGGTAACAAAGATTGAATATAGAAATTTAAAAACACGTGTAACATCCCGAGCGTTTAGGTCATATGTAATAGTTAAAATAAAAGAAATATGAACTTTACATTTTGTATATTGTTAAACGAGTAACTAATGAGTGAAATGACTATTCTAAATTTAAAGTTTTAGATGAGTTTTAGTGTCGTAAGAGACTGTTTAAATATAGATAAATATAATAATATATTATATTTAAACGTGCTCTATTTTTAACGAAACTTAGGTGGACTCGTAGAGAAAAATAAGTTAGTCTCAACGGTGTATTTGAAGTTTTATAAGACTTTATATTTAAAAAGTTATAAGAGAAAAACAAGTTAAGCAGCTGAATTAATTATAATAATATAATATTATAATAATATAATATGACACTTTAGATGTCAAATTGAAAGAATTGAAGCAAGCAGACGCCTCAACATCCATCCCACATCGACCAGAAGAACAAAAGAGAGCATTCAAAAGCCATTATAAATAGAAACCTTAAGGTTGAGTTTAGATTATAAGTTTTCTTGGAAACGCTCTATTATAAAGAGAATTCCAGGTAATCGATACCCTATTGGGTATTGTTATTAGTCGTTTTTGGAGCTCGGGTAGGAGCGCGAGTAGGGAGACTCTACATCAAATTGCCGTAGATAGTTTTAAGGTATGTGTTCGTTTAAATTTATGTCAAGTTAATTATTATTTATTTTAGATTATTATTAGTATTAGAAGTGGTTTTAGTATTATTAGTATTATTATTTTTAGGTGTTAGGGTGATTGTTAGGAGTGGCTATTGGGTACCCTAGCCTTAGTTAGGCATGGACTCATCACCCATGCATAAATAAGATAGCGTAAACCAATATCCAATCATTACAATAACTAGTTAGTTGTATCATTACCTAACCTAGGATTACTTGAACTTTATCAGGACTTAGAGATATTACAAGATTATATTAGAAAAGGTTATCAACTGTTGGGCAACTTCTAAACGGGTGAGTCCCTCTGAACTGTTTTATAAAACGGGATGTGATGTTCTGATAACTAGTAATAATTGAAAAATTGACTATCAATAGCATCTGTGATATGTGGTAATGCTTGATAGGATGCTTGAGGGCTGCTTGTATGATTATGCTTTAGCTAGTGGAGTTTGTATACATAGCCTGGTTATGTGAATTTATATTGTGCTTACTCTATTCCTATCTGTTTTCCATGATTGTATCTGCTTGATGCAATAGTCAATATTAATATGTTTTGAATTTTGAAGAATACTATGTTCATGAACTCACAAGCTTTATGCTGAGTCCCAAATGTTTTATTTTATGGACACACATCCTACGTGCCAGGTGATTACAAAAATAAGAGATTATGGACTAAGCTTATGAGGAGATAAAAGACTAAAATGTTGCCGAAGATTTTGAATCCCTGCTATAGTTAAACTGATGTAATATTAGTATTGTATTAGAAGACAGATGTATAATACGTTATAATTTATAATTTGACTTCCGCTATGTATGCTCTGATTACTGTGTGTTCTGTATATCCGATGCGTAACTCTCCCCAGGGTGTGCCTTAGGAAGTGGGCGTTACAACACGCACGAGTAAATAACTTTCAAATCTATTGATCTCTGATTCGTTTACAAGACAGAATTACAAATCAGGAAATGAAAACTGTATTTATCAGGTGCTTCCTGTTACAAAGCAAAACTTCTATATACAACAAAAGAAGTTCTCGAGCGAAAACTGCAGTTCTCGCGCGACTAGTAGTTGTCGCGCGAGAAGCAGTTTTCGTGTGACAACTCTAGGTTCTCACGTGACTTGATCTTGATCTTCATCTTGATTTGATTTCCCGAGCCTCATAGGTTCAACCTCTACACGCATAGTTCTTGCGCGAGAGACAACTTCTCGCGCGGTAACTTTAGGTTCTCTCGCGACTGATCTTTATAATCTTGATTTGATTTTCCGAGCCTCTAGGTTCAATCGCTACAAGCCTCTAATATAGCCAACGTGTTTTGGGCGTTTTGGCTGTGGATGAGAGGAGAACTCCATAGTTAAGATTGCTCAAGTCGCAACGATCAAAGTATGGGTGACCCCCTGAGAATTTTTTACCTGGGCAACCAAAAGCAAACACGTGAGCTCCTTGTGGGTGAAACAGACCATATTGGTGGTACGAGATGCTGGATGTTACTTACTGATACAATTATGTTGAATATAAAACTAAACTCCTACCAAGGTTATTTAATCCCATAATTCTTTGGGAAGCTAATATGATAAACACATACCAACCAGCTCGAATCACGTAATGAATACAATATCATAAAGTCCTCCAACTTATGAATATCATACCAAAAATGTATGAACTACAAGTTTACGCTAGTAAACCATAATCATACATACATAATGATAAGTTAAATTCTCAGCGAATGTAATGGATTTTCCAAGAATATACACAAGGATGCACATTTGAGTAACAATTGTTGGGCAACTTCTAAATGGGTGAGTCCCTCTAAACTGTTTTATAAAACGGGATGTGATGTTTTGATAACTGGTAATAATTGAAGAATTGACTATCAATAGCATCTGTGATATGTGGCAATGCTTGATAGGATGCTTGAGGGCTTCTTGTATGACTCTGCTTTAGCCAGTGGAGTTTGTTTACATAGTCTGGTTATGTGAATTTATATTGTGCTTACTCTGTTCCTATCTGTTTTCTATGGTTGTATCAGCTTGATGCAATAGTCAATATTAATATGTTTTGAATTTTGAAGAATACTATGTTCATGAACTCACAAGCTTTATGCTGAGTCCCAAATGTTTTATTTTATGGACACACATCCTAGGTGCTAGGTGATTACAAGAATAAGAGATTATGGACTAAGCCTATGAGGAGATAAAAGACTAAAGTGTTGCCGAAGATTTTGAATCCCTGCTATAGTTAAACTGATGTAATATTAGTATTGTATTAGAAGACAGATGTATAATACGTTATAATTTATAATTTGACTTCCGCTATGTATGCTCTGATTACTGTGTGTTCTGTATATCCGATGCGTAACGCTCCCCAGGGTGTGCCTTAGGAAGTGGGCTTTATAACACGCACGAGTAAATAACTTTCAAATCTATTGATCTCTGATTCATTTACAAGACAGAATTACAAATCAGGAAATGAAAACTGCATTTATCAAGTGCTTCCTATTACAAAGCAAAACATATATATACAACAAAAGAAGTTCTCGAGCGAAAACTACAGTTCTCGCGCGACTAGTAGTTGTCGCGCGAGAAGCAGTTTTCGTATGATAACTCTAGGTTCTCACGTGACTTGATCTTGATCTTCATATTGATTTGATTTCCCGAGCCTCATAGGTTCAACCTCTACATGCATAGTTCTCGCGTGACTTCCAAGTTCTTGCGCGAGAGACAACTTCTCGCGCGGTAAATTTAGGTTCTCTCGCGACTGATCTTTATAATCTTGATTTGATTTTCCGAGCCTCTAGGTTCAATCCCTACAAACCTCTAATATAGCCAACGTGTTTTGGGCGTTTTGGCTATGGATGAGAGGAGAACTCCATAGTTAAGCTTGCTCAAGTCGCAGCGATCAAAGGATGGGTGACCCCCTGAGAATTTTTTACCTGGGCAACCAAAAGCAAACACGTGAGCTCCTTGTGGGCGAAACAGACCATATTGGTGGTACGAGATGCCGGATGTTACTTACTGATACAATTATGTTGAATATAAAACTAAACTCCTGCCAAGGTTATTTAATCCCATAATTCTTTGGGAAGCTAATATGATAAACACATACCAACCAGCTCGAATCATGTAATGAATACAATATCATGAAGTCCTCCAACTTATGAATATCATACCATAAATGTATGAACTACAAGTTTACGCTAGTAAACCATAATCATACATACATAATGATAAGTTAAATTCTCAACGAATGTAATGGATTTTCCAAGAATATACACAAGGATGCATATTTGAGTAACAACTGTTGGGCAACTTCTAAATGGGTGAGTCCCTCTGAACTGTTTTATAAAACGGGATGTGATGTTCTGATAACTAGTAATAATTGAAAAATTGACTATCAATAGCATCTGTGATATGTGGTAATGCTTGATAAGATGCTTGAGGGCTGCTTGTATGATTCTGCTTTAGCTAGTGGAGTTTGTATACATAGCCTGGTTATGTGAATTTATATTGTGCTTACTCTGTTCCTATCTGTTTTCCATGATTGTATCAGCTTGATGCAATAGTCAATATTAATATGTTTTGAATTTTGAAGAATACTATGTTCATGAACTCACAAGCTTTATGCTGAGTCCCAAATGTTTTATTTTATTGACACACATCCTAGGTGCCAGGTGATTACAAGAATAAGAGATTATGGACTAAGCTTATGAGGAGATAAAGACTAAAGTGTTGCCGAAGATTTTGAATCCCTGCTATAGTTAAACTGATGTAATATTAGTTTTGTATTAGAAGACGGATGTATAATACGTTATAATTTATAATTTGACTTCCACTATGTATGCTCTGATTACTGTGTGTTCTGTATATCCGATGCGTAACGCTCCCCAGGGTGTGCCTTAGGAAGTGGGCGTTACAACACGCACGAGTAAATAACTTTCAAATCTATTGATCTCTGATTCGTTTACAAGACAGAATTACAAATCAGGAAATGAAAACTGTATTTATCAAGTGCTTCCTGTTACAAAGCAAAACTTCTATATACAACAAAAGAAGTTCTCGAGCGAAAACTGCAGTTCTCGCGCGACTAGTAGTTGTCGCGCGAGAAGCAGTTTTCGTGTGATAACTCTAGGTTCTCACGTGACTTGATCTTGATCTTCATCTTGATTTGATTTCCCGAGCCTCATAGGTTCAACCTCTACACGCATAGTTCTCGCGCGACTTCCAAGTTCTTGCGCGATAGAGAACTTCTCGCACGGTAACTTTAGGTTCTCTCGCGACTGATCTTTATAATCTTGATTTGATTTTCCGAGCCTCTAGGTTCAATCCCTACAAGCCTCTAATATAGCCAACATGTTTTGGGCATTTTGGCTGTGGATGAGAGGAGAACTCCATAGTTAAGATTGCTCAAGTCGCAGCGATCAAAGGATGGGTGACCCCCTGAGAATTTTTTACCTGGGCAACCAAAAGAAAACACGTGAGCTCCTTTTGGGCGAAACAGACCATATTGGTGGTACGAGATGCTGGATGTTACTTACTGATATAATTATGTTGAATATAAAACTAAACTCCTGCCAAGGTTATTTAATCCCATAATTCTTTGGGAAGCTAATATGATAAACACATACCAACCAGCTCGAATCACGTAATGAATACAATATCATGAAGTCCTCCAACTTATGAATATCATACCATAAATGTATGAACTACAAGTTTACGCTAGTAAACCATAATCATACATACATAATGATAAGTTAAATTCTCAACGAATGTAATGGATTTTCCAAGAATATACACAAGGATGCACATTTGAGTAACAATCATATATGTTCCAATCCCATCAAACATTCCTAGTCAAATCCCATAAATACACATACATACATATACATATTAATGAATAAATATCCCAACACATATAATTTTCTAGTATAATATGGTTAAGATATCCATGTGATTTCAAAAAAACACACATAATCATTAAAGAACATTCAAAACGTTGTTAAGGTCATCAGCATAATCATCACCATAAATAACATGTAAATCATCAATAATTAGCTAGGATTCATCAAATCTAAGCGAGGCAAAGAGTCTAGTTCGTATTAGATACAAAAACTTCAAAACGAGCCGAATAATCAAAGAGATACATAGTTAGATGAAGTGATTATCAAACCAAATCAAGCTAATCTAGGTTGTATGATGTTAGATTCTTCTTTGGAGTGCTTGATCATCATTCATGGCTTCTAATCTTATGAAATTTCTTAAAAATAAGGGTTTTTTCTTCTTGGAGCTTGGGTGAAATAGGGAAGAAGAAAGACTAAAAAGGGGGCCTTATGCGTGTTATGGTCATGATAGAATCAGTCATGGCTATAATGCGTAGGAAAGGGGGACCTGATGCTTGTTATGGTCATGACAAATGTTATAGTCATGATAGAATCAGTTATGACAGCCTTTAAACTTTCAAAATATTCATGAATCTTATCTTTTTCTTTTGAGATCACCAAGCAACCATCCAAAACTACAAAATCCAAATTAATCACAATTAAGTATCGATAAAGATGAACTTGTAACTAAAAACACTTAAAATGGGGAAAGATATGCATATTTAACATGTATATTTATTCACATATCAACCTATCTTTTAGGTTCCTAATAAATCCTCTCGAATTTGTAGTCCTTATGTGTTTTATTGGGTACCTTGTCCATTAATGATTATGGCTCAACATTACTTTGTTGAGTAGTAGTTCCATCTTCAGGTGTGGCATTCTGTGGTTCTTGAATTTCTTCAATTTCCACATTATTTTTGTTTCTCTTGAAAGAAATAGTTCTTACAAAAAGACTACTTATGACTAATAAAGGCTTTATTATCAATAGGATAACATAAATAATGTGCCTTAGTTTCTTTAGGGTATTCGACGAAGATTACTTTGTCGCCTCTAGGATCTAAGTTGTTGGAGGGATAACATTTAATGTAGGCCTCACAACCCCAGGCTTTGAGATAGGATAAGTTTAAAGGCTTTCCATCTCCTAACTCATATAGAGCCTTATCTTTCTTCTTGATTGGAACCATGTTGACTATTTAAGCAATTTTTTCCACGGCATAACTTCAAAAGGAATGACGTAGTCTAGAATGAATCATCATAGATTAAACCATATCTAATAAGTTTTGATTTCTTCGTTTAGACACACAATTATGTTGTGGTGTTTCGGGTAAAGTGAGTTATGAAACTATCCTATAATTCTTGAGATGTTTATCAAAGTCATAGCTAAGATATTCACTAACTCAATCTAGTAAAATTGCTTTAATCCTTGTACCTAGTTGGTTTTCTACTTCATTTTGAATTACCTTGAAAGGTGTAAAATCTTCATGTCATTAGTGACCATGAAAGCTATAAAAGCTTCATGTTTATGTCTAAGCAAGTAAATATCTACTAAAATCATTAGTCATACGTTTTAAAGTACCTTTCACCACTTATGGACATTGTTCTAAAATGACCACACACATTCGTCATATAAGTCCTACTAGATTAGGATGCTTTAGTCATACTTTCCATAAAGACAAGATTCACATATGTCAAAAGATTCTAAACTGCTGGATTAAAAGATTCCATTAGCTTGGAGTTTAAAGAAACATTCCTTATTTATATGACAAAGGCAATAATGCCATACATATGATTAATTCATTTAGGAAGGGTATAAATAAAGGTATCATCGTATGGGTCACTGACATAAGTTTTATAACTAGAATTGTGCGACCTAGCCTCAAAGTAAAAGACCTTTTCTTTTTAAGTCAAAATATTCCTTCCATTGAACTTAAAAGAATAGCCTTGCTAATACAATCGATTGGCTAAGATTATATTCCTAGTAATTAATATTACATACAAATCACATATTGTTTAAAATTAAATTCAGGTCATTTGAATACAATTAGAATATTGTCCTACTACGTACACCATTACATGTGCTCCATTGCCGACATGTAATATACCATATCACGCCATTCCTTAGTTGTTTAACATTCTCTAGACCCTACAAATCATTGCATATATGTGTTCCATACCTAATGTCAAAAACCCATGCATTACTAGTAAAATCAAATAACTCTATCATGAGAATACGTTTAGTTGAAGCCCTATTAGGGTTCTTCATATCAGTTGGGAACTTACGGTTGTCCCCCTTGAAAGATTAACCTCTCCATGGTGAAGGAAGTTGGAGTTTTCGAGAGCCTTTGGCTTTAAAGGTGCATGTTGTGTTCCTTTAGGTTCTCTCTTGAACATGGCAATGAGTACATTTCCCCTCAGAGTAACCCATGACTTCTTCGGCCTCCTCTTTCCCTTGGCTTAGATGTTTGACTTCTTCATTTGACCTACCTTAATCATAATGGGTGATAGAGTCTTAGATGGAATGTTCTTCTCGGCAACCATCTAAGCATCCTAAGGAGTACAAGATGGACTTCTCAAAACCATTTATGTCATAACTCATTGCAAACGAGTTGTAAGACTTGAGAAGTGACCTTAGTATTATTTTCATATTAATACCCCAAATATATATAGAAATAAAATCATGTCCAAGTTCCCTTTATAAATAGAAAGTAGGCCGCCAGTTAGCACCTTCTCCCCATTCCTTGCTACATACGTTTCTAGAGAGAGAAAGGTGAAAAGACAAAAAGAGGCACTCACTGAGAACTTGATTTCTAAGGTTTATTCATTGTTTATTAAGGTGAGTTGTAGATTATCATCCTTTTAATGTTTCTAAATGTTTTCAACATGATATGCATATTTAACGATGATTTGATATGAAATATGAATTTTTATATGTTAAATATTAAATCTTTGATATGATATATGTTAGGGTTTTATAACTATTTTCCTACAAAAGATTAGAAAACTTCAATTTACCTCTAAAAGTTTCATAAGTTGTTTCAATTTCAGTCCAAAAGTTCCATTAATTGTTTCAACTTTATCCAAAATAATAAAAATTTTGGAACGAAATTGAAACAATATATGAAACTTTTGGATGTAAATTGATGTTTTTAATCTTTTGAAGAAAATGATTACTTTAGTCAAACCTTAAGGAGCAAAATTAAAATTAACTCTATTAAGTATGATAAATCCTAAAAGGATTATGTTTGATTCAATGATTCATTATAAATGACTAGAAAAGTGTTCAGGTTGTGGACAAACAATAGCTCAGAACCTAAGTTGAACCTCCATAATTAAAATGATGCCTTCGTAACTAAGTAACCTCTTTGTAACTCATTATCATTAACTCTTTCACTAGCCCACCTAACAACTTTACAAGTAACCTAGTACCTTTGTAAATATTGTATTGCCTTTGTAAATGGACTTAGGCCTCCGTAAGTATCACATAGCCTTCATAAGTGACCTTATACCTCCGCAACCCTCCATACTTGGAGTGTTTTAGTCATTTACCACACAAAGTAACCCAAGCGTCTGTATGAGTGCAACCTCTATAAGTGACTAACTTACTTACGCAAATGACTATAGTTGGTCTTTTTATTGGAGTTGAATACCTATGTAAGTGAATAGAACCTTTGTAGTTATTCTTTGCCTTTGTTACTTCCAAAAGCTATAAACTGGATGATCAAAATATGCAAATAAATCACATACAAAGTAAAGCAATAATTATAAGTTGTTTTATTACAAGTCTTCACTTTTGACTCTCATTGTCCTAACACCATTTTTTTAAATGCTAAGTCCTTTTATCTTGTAACCAAACTAATATGGTCTATATAGACACAAGTATTACAAGTCTTCACTTTTGACTCTCATTGTCCTAACACCATTTTTTTAAATGCTAAGTCCTTTTATCTTGTAAGTCTTTTTTTCTTGTTAAATTTTGAAAAATAGAAAATACAAACTAATATGCATACATACATATATATATATACATATACACATATATACATATATATATACATATATATACATATATATATATACATATATATATATACATATATATATATATACTATATAATATATACATATATATATATGTATAATATATACATATATACATATATATATGTATACATATATATATATATATATATATATATATATATATATATATATATATATTAGAACCATCAAAAACAATTACAAACCATTGATTAAGTTGATCAATAGTTGTTATAAAAAGGGTAAAATGTGTAATTATCCATTTAGTTTAACAAGTCTATATTATAAAAACGCTTAAAATTGTAAAAATAATTTTTTCCATCTAATTAATTGTTATATAATGAATTAACTTTCTTTTATCTTTCCCCTCTCTCCTCTCCCCTCTAACATTTATCATCTGTATGAAACTTAAACATATGAAAAAAATCTTGGATATTACTCATATACGATCATTCATCTTTCTAATTTCATTAGTTTACCGAATCAAAGAAAAACCAAATGATTTGCAAATATGTAAATTAGTATAGTTTTAATATATGTGTTAACAGTTTCATATTACATATATGTAAATTAGTGTATTTGTAATTTACGATGCCAACAATAAAATTAAAAGCAACGTGGTAAATTTATGGTTGTTTTGCATCAAATCAACTTGGTGTATGTGGCTAACAAACAATAAATATTATAATTTAACCTGCAAAGATGATAATAGGTTACATATATGTCTGCTTAATGGATATATTACGAACCTAATCAATTAACATATATGTATATCAGTGTATTTTGAAAGATATATGTTGTCATTATGCTAGTTGGTTACCTATAGATAACTGAACTTACACAAGCAATCTAAAAAAATAACCAAAATTTCATTCATATAGCTATGATTTACATATAGGTAATCAAAATTTGAACTTGTTTACATATATGTAAACAAACTTACATATAATTTTACGCATATGTAAGTATGTATACAATGAAAGCTGTACAACTTCATACTTTTTAACATTTTCAATATAATAAAAACCAAAATCATACATGAAGAACAAACTTTATTAGGATTATCAAGGAAACAACTTCATGAATGACATCGTCTTCATTGTCATTGTGACATCCGGTAATTTTCCGTTACCAAACTCCGTTAGTTCCGTTAAGTCTTGCATACACGTGTCGGGAGCACACACTAGTTGTCGTTGAACGTTGGTGACTGAATAATAATTAATAATGTTAAACAATAATTTCTATGTCGATTATTAGTTGTGATTATGTGATTTAAATGTTTATTGTGAATTTTATCGCGTAACGTGGAAACGTGTATATTTATTTCGTGTGTTTTGTGGAAAATGGAAATTATGCATGATTATTATTTGTGACTAATGATAATTGTGTTTAGTAGTTAAAAATTATTTAAAAACTATTCAAAGAGTCTAATTTTTATAAAATACAAAATGCAAGGGTTTAAAGGGTAATTATGCAAAATTATATTGTTTAAAACACAAAACCCAACCCTAATAGCCCCATCGGCCGCGATCGACCTCCCCTCTCCCTCTCCTCTTCGAATTCAGCCCAAGAACAAGCAATCACCTTCGAATTTGGATCGATTTCAAGGCATACAACAAGTTAGAACCTTCAATTGCAAACTATTACACATTTAAAGGTTAGATTTTTACATGTTTTTGATTATTCTTCATGTTGGCCGAAAGTTCCATGCGAAATCTGCAATTGATGGTCGATTGATGCTTAGTTGTTGATGTTAATGTGTTTACTAGATAGATTACATGTTAATTAACGTCAAGTATGCAATAAAGTTTGGATTTTGGTTGTTTGTTCATATGATTATCTTTGGCCGAGAGTTTGAGGCAATTTTGGATCAAATTGGATGTTGAATGTTGGTTGTTTGATGTTGTAATGATGCTAGTTAGGTTGTATGCATATTGGTTAACGTCGATTTTGCAAGAAAGCCTCGATTTTGATTCATGGTTCGTAGGTTACTAAGAATAGTAACTTTATTTTGCATGAATTGATGATTTGATGATGTATGAATGTTATGGATGTGTTTGTGATAATGATTAGATGCTCAGTTGATGATATGAACAATTGAAAATCAAGAAGATGTTTTATAGTTCATACATTGCTAAAAATAGTAACTTTTGGTGTTGAATGTTGATGAATCATGATGATTAGGTGTTGTTGATCATGTTTAGATGTTGTCATGGACTTGAATTGGTATGTAAATGATGAATCCATGAATGTCTTGGGTGTTTGATGAAATTGGGATGTACTTTCCCAAAAGGGAAACTTTATTTGTGCAAAATCTTGAATTGGATGATTTGAGCATGTTTGGGATATTAGGACCATGCTAGTGTATTCATGGATGGTTTCTAAGGTGATTAAATGTGTTGTTTAGGTTATATTAATGTTGATTTGGTTTTTTACCTGTTTTGGCCTGTTTGTGGAAAAATCTTGGTACGAGTCATATAGGTAAGCTAGGACTTTTGTGGATTGATGGTTGATTAAGAATGAACATTTTAGATGTATGAACATAATAATAGTTGAGGTTCGCATGACTTGTATGATATCTAGTTGTATGATGATCTAGGTAGTACAAGTGGTTAATGAAGTGCTATATGTAATCAAGTTGTATGTTGATCATGTATGATATGCTGTTGTGTTAGTATTAACGAATTATCACCTAAAATATCACCAACGGGTCAAACGGGTCAACTGGGTCAAATGTGTCTTGTCTTTCAAAAACTTTGAGTTCCTTGGTTTGTAGAGCACTTAGGGTTCCATGTTGATTCTATGTGCACGTACTTATGTACTCTTGTATTCTAGGTAACCTTTGAATTGTTGTCTTTGCACCTATCACCAGTTCTCTTTAGTCATTATCTTACACACCAGGTGAGTTCTTGCCCCACTCATTTTACATAATCTCTTTGGGGGAGATAGCATACTGTTGATCATAAACGCTTTATATATGAGTGTGTATAATATTGATATAGTGCTGTTTACCATGGAAAGTCCTCACACTTTCGGATTGTTAATATTGACTAGCGGGGAAATTTTGGGTAGTACTACTGGGTCTAACGAGCCCCACCTGTGTGACTCGAGGTCATACGGGTGCAATTTTGTCCTAACATATATTCGTCACGACCTGGTAAGTCGTGAAGGGAGGCACAAACTATCACAGTTAGCTTCAATCGTGAAATCACTATGATTAATATTTTATGTTAATAGACTAGCTATCTATTGCAATACACTACTTATGATTTAAAAACTGTTTATCGGTTTACCTATTAACGCAAACTCTTGAACTCACCAACCATGTGTTGACTTGTTTAGTATTCTATTCTCAGGTTAAGGTCGCCAGTTGCCTAGGAGCACGCACGTCAGCATTGTTGAGTTGTCTATATTTGCCTTGTTTACAAATTTTGGATTATTTTCATATTAAACAATTGTGATTGGGGCGCGTATGTTTTGCGCATTCTCTTTACATACTACTTGTTTTGGGTTTTCTGGTTTTAAAAACGCTTCCGCAGTATTTTAAACGTTAACTCTGGTTTTGTTTATTAATCATATAGAGTCGTTCTTGGTAACTTATGACTGAGATCCTGGTATGTCACGCGTCTCGCGGTAAAACCCCGCACGCGGATTTTGAGGGTGTGACAGATTGGTATCAGAGTCATTGGTTATAGGGAACTAGGTTGCATACACACACTAGACTATAACCGCACAGTTGTTAGTTACTCATCGCTTAATCTCCTTACTGTATACTCATTGGCATACGCAACACGTACTTCGCAGCATGGCATCGTCGTCCAGAAATTTAGGCAAGAGACCTGCACGATCTGAGTCACCTCCTACTTCTCCCGTACCTGATAGGGGATTTAACTGGCCCCGACATCCTTATCTTCCTGGCGAGATAGACTGGGATCAACCTTTCATACCTCCTGAGCTCGATCCTCCGCGGAACTGGGATTTCTACCCTACCTACATAAACCGTATGGCATATAGAGAGCGCGTACCACCAGTAGCTCCTACACGACCTAGGACTAGGTCATCAACTGCCTCTGCATTGCCTACTCTTCCTACCTTGAGCATCCCTCTCGAGCAGGCGTTTGCAGCTTTGGTAGCCACTCTAGACACGGAGCAACAGCGGATTAGAGGACTCACTGATGAGAACTCTGCATTACGATCTGAGATGCGTTAGTTGCGTTTCCCAGTAGAGACGCTTCAGGAGCGACTCTCGATGGCCATTGGTGGACATCATACTCTGGCAGGCAATGTTGTAGCACTTAGTGGTCGCATGGATGCACAGGATCACCATAACATAGTGATCAATGATAGGTTTGCTGATTTAGAGGCACAGCTAGCAGCACTTTAGGTTGTTGAAGCCCCTGCACCTTTGGTGGATCCTGATGAGGAAGACCGGAATAGGAACCGGAGGAAGCCCCCGAAGAAGAACCAGCAGAAGTTGGAAATGGAATTCTGGCAACTTAAAATGCAAGGCTCAGAGATTGAAGCCTACACGACCCGTACTCATGAGTTGGCCACACTATGCCCTGGAATGGTCAATGAAATGCACAAGAGAGTCGAGCACTACATACGTGGACTGGTGCCTGAAATTCAAAGTATGGTAACTGCTCTAATCCACTACCATAAACAAGCTATCCGAACAGCCCACAGGCTGACTGATCAAGCAGTCGAGCAAGGTCGATTACCTAAGCGGGGCGCGGTGGCAAGCGTGCCCGACCATAAACGCAAGTGGGATGGTTCAAGCAACAAGGGATCGTCATCCAGCAGCCAATCTCAACCTCAGCAACAGCAGCAAAGTCAGTAACAGCAACGAAAGTTCGATAACAATCGAAGCTTCAACCAGGCGACTCCCTCAAATCAAGGACCCGGTGGGTATGGCGGAAGACAACCGAAGTGCAACCGGTGTAACTACCACCATGTGGGTCGATGTGATAACTTCAAGTGCCAACGTTGTGGGAAGATTGGTCACGCAGCCAAAGACTGTCAGGGTGAACTGATGAAGAAGCCTCAACAATCACAAGAAACTCCGAAAGGTTGTTTTGAGTGCGGAAAAGAAGGCCATTACAGACGCAACTGTCCCCAGCTTAAGAGGAATGGTAATGGCAACAACAAAAATGGGAACAACAGCAACAATAACAATGGCAACAACAATAACAACAACAATGGTAATGGCAACAACAATGGTGGAAACAACATGGAGCCAAAGGAAAAGCCTTCATCATTGGCTCAGGTGAGGCTCTAAACGATCCTACAACAGTAACTGGTAAATTTTCGGTTAATGGTTGTTTTGCTACCGTATTATTCGATACCGGAGCCGATAGAAGTTTTGTGTCCACTAGGTTCTGTAGTCTTTTAAGTGATATGCCCTCAGCCTTAGAATCTAAATACACCGTGGAGTTAGCTAACGGCACACAGATTCACGTAACGCATATTCTTAGAGACTGGAAGATAGAGTTTGCTGGTCATACATTCACCATAGATCTCATGCCTGTTACGTTAGGAAGCTTTGATGTGGTAGTAGGCATGGATTGGCTTTCCGATAATATGCCATGAGAAGATCATACGGATTTCCATTGGTGAAGAAGTCCTTACGGTTAGAGGTGATAGGAGTGGTGCGGTGATAGGCATCATTTCGTTCATGAAGGCACAGAAGTTGTTACGAAAGGGTCGACTGGCCATATTGGTGCTCGTCACAGATAAACAGACCGAGGAAAAGAAGATAGAGGATATCCCCGTAGTTCGCGAGTTTCCCGAGGTGTTTCCGGAAGACCTTCCTGGATTACCGCCTCATCGTCAAGTTGAATTCCAAATTGAGTTGACTCCAGGAGCCGCTCCAATTGTGAGAGCACCGTACCGATTAGCTCCGAACGAACTGCAGGAATTATCCGCTCAACTACAAGAGTTGTTGGATAAAGGGTTTATCCGACCGAGTTCGTCGCCCTGGGGAGCGCCAGTTCTATTTGTGAAGAAGAAGGATGCTACATTTTGAATGTGCATTGACTATAGGGAACTGAACAAGGTTACTATCAAGAATAGATATCCCTTACCTCGTATCGATGATTTGTTTGATCAACTGCAAGGATCAAGCTATTACTCTAAGATTGATCTGAGGTCTGGGTATCATCAGCTGAGAGTTCGAGAAGAGGACATCTCGAAGACTGCCTTCCGTACACGATATGGTCACTATGAATTTTTGGTCATGCCATTTGGGTTGACGAATGCACCAGCAGTATTCATCGACCTCATGAATCGCGTGTGCAAACCCTATCTTGATCAGTTTGTTATCGTCTTTATTGATGATATACTGATATACTCAAGGACCGAGGAAGAACATGGAGAGCACTTACGTTTGATCTTGGAATTACTTAGAGAGGAACAACTGTATGCAAAGTTTTCTAAGTGTGATTTCTGGGTACGTGAGGTACAATTCTTGGGTCATATTGTCAACGAGAAGGGAATACATGTTGATCCTGCTAAGATTGAAGCGATAAAGAATTGGTCTGTTCCTAAGACACCAAGTGAGATACGACAATTCCTTGGATTAGCGGGATATTATCGACGATTCATTGAAGGATTCTCTAAGATTGCACAACCTCTCACAGCCTTGACTCACAAGGGAACAACGTACAAATAGGGTGAGAGTCAGGAATCTGCTTTTCAGTTGCTGAAACATAAATTGTGTAGCGCACCAATATTAGCGTTACCGGATGGTAGTGATGACTTCGTAGTCTACTGCGATGCGTCTATTCAAGGACTTGGATGCGTCCTGATGCAGCGGGATAAAGTGATAGCTTATGCCTCTAGACAGTTGAAGATTCATGAGAAGAACTATACCACCCATGACTTGGAACTGGGTGCGGTAGTGTTTGCCTTGAAGATCTGGAGACATTACTTGTACGGTACCAAAAGCACTATCTACACCGATCACAAGAGTCTCCAGCACATCTTTGAGCAAAAGGAATTGAACATGAGGCAAAGGCGCTGGGTAGAGTTATGGAATGACTATGATTGTGCTATCAAGTATCATCCGAGAAAAGAAAATGTAGTTGCTGACGCGCTGAGTAGAAAAGAGACTGCTAAACCTCGACGAGTGCGAGCTCTGCAACTAACGATTAGTACACAATTACCTGAACAAATCCGAGAGGCTCAGACGGAAGCTCTGAAAGCAGAAAACATTGGGTCTGAATCGTTAAGGGGAATGGATAAACAATTGGAAGTAAAAGCGGATGGAATTCGTTACTTCATGGATAGACTATGGGTACCTCTACACGGAGACCTGAGAGACTTGGTGATGAGTGAGGCTCACAAGTCCAAGTATTCTATACATCCTGGATCTGACAAGATGTACCACGATTTGAAGGCGCACTATTGGTGGCCTAACATGAAAGCAGATGTAGCTACTTATATGAGCAAGTGTCTGACCTGCTCAAAGGTGAAAGTGGAGTATCAAAAACCATCTGGACTACTACAACAACCCGAGATCCCTATGTGGAAGTGGGATCAGATATCAATGGATTTTATTACTAAGTTACCTTGTACTTCTACTGGTTGTGATACAATATGGGTTATCGTGGATAGATTAACAAAGTCTGCTCATTTCCTAGCAATAAAGGAAACGGATAAGATGGAGAAGTTAACCCGACTTTATCTGAAGGAGATCGTTTCGAGGCATGGAGTACCAATCTCAATCATTTCTGATCGCGATTGTCGTTTCACATCACACTTCTAGCAATCACTGCAGAAATCTTTGGGAACGCGATTGGATATGAGTACTGCTTATCATCCACAGACTGATGGTCAAAGCGAGCGTACTATACAGACTTTGGAGGACATGTTACGTGCTTGTGTGATTGACTTCGGGAATAACTGGGAAATTCACCTACCATTGGTGGAATTTTCTTACAAAAACAGTTATCACACTAGCATAAAGGCAGCACCTTTTGAAGCTTTGTATGGGAGAAAGTGTAGATCACCAGTTTGCTGGGCTAAAATTGGTGATAGTCAATTAACGGGTCACGAGTTAGTACACGAGACAACTGAGAAGATTGTCCAGATAAGAAACCGCATGGCCACAGCGCGAGACAGACAGAAAAGCTATGCTGACAAGCGACGGAAACCTTTAGAATTTCAAGTTGGTGACAAAGTCTTATTGAAAGTTTCACCATGGAAAGGCGTAGTTCGGTTTGGTAAGCGAGGAAAGCTAAATCCGAGATACGTTGGACCATTTGAGATAGTGGAAAGAATTGGTCCAGTGGCCTATCGACTAGCCTTACCTGATTCATTGAGTGGAATCCATGATGTATTCCATGTTTCAAATCTAAAGAAATGTTTAACGGATGAAACGATGGTCGTACCACTTGAAGAAGTTCAAGTAGACGAACGGTTACGCTTCATTGAGGAACCTGTCGAAGTGATGGATTGTGAGGTGAAGACACTTAAGCAAAGCAAGATACCCATTGTCAAAGTTCGTTGGAACTCGAGACGTGGACCAGAATTCACGTGGGAACGTGAAGACCAAATGAAGCTTAAGTACCCTCAGCTATTTGAAAGGACGATGCCAGCGGGCGAAGGTACTGATTAAATTTCGGGACGAAATTTCTTTCAACATGGGGATGATGTGACAACTCATCCAAAACTCACTCGATTTCGATTACTTTGTGCCAATGCAGTAGACCAGTGATGGATCACTCACCATGTAACGCAATTTTCGGGACGAAAATTCTTTCAACATGGGGATAATGTGACATCCGGTAATTTTCCGTTACCAAACTCCGTTAGTTTCGTTAAGTATTGCATACACGTGTCGGGAGCACACACTAGTTGTCGTTGAACGTTGGTGACTGAATAATAATTAATAATGTTAAACAATAATTTCTATGTTGATAATTAGTTGTGATTATGTGATTTAAATGTTTATTGTGAATTTTATCGCGTAACGTGGAAACGTGTATATTTATTTCGTGTGTTTTGTGGCAAATGGAAATTATGCATGATTATTATTTGTGACTAATGATAATTGTGTTTAGTAGTTAAAAATTATTTAAAAACTATTCAAAGAGTCTAATTTTTATAAAATACAAAATGCAAGGGTTTAAAAGGTAATTATGCAAAATTATATTGTTTAAAACATAAAACCCAACCCTAATAGCCCCCATCGGCCGCGATCGACCTCCCTCTCCCTCTCCTCTTTGAATTCAGCCCAAGAACAAGCAATCACCTTCGAATTTGGATCGATTTCAAGGCATACAACAAGTTAGAACCTTCAATTGCAAACTATTACATTTAAAGGTTAGATTTTTACATGTTTTTGATTATTCTTCATGTTGGCCGAAAGTTCCATGCGAAATCTGCAATTGATGGTCGATTGATGCTTAGTTGTTGATGTTAATGTGTTTACTAGATAGATTACATGTTAATTAACGTCAAATATGCAATAAAGTTTGGATTTTGGTTGTTTGTTCATATGATTATCTTTGGCCGAGAGTTTGAGGCGATTTTGGATCAAATTGGATGTTGAATGTTGGTTGTTTGATGTTGTAATGATGCTAGTTAGGTTGTATGCATATTGGTTAACGTCGATTTTGCAAGAAAGCCTCGATTTTGATTCATGGTTCGTAGGTTACTAAGAATAGTAACTTTATTTTGCATGAATTGATGATTTGATGATGTATGAATGTTATGGATGTGTTTGTGATGATGATTAGATGCTCAGTTGATGATATGAACAATTGAAAATCAAGAAGATGTTTTATAGTTCATACATTGCTAAAAATAGTAACTTTTGGTGTTGAATGTTGATGAATCATGATGATTAGGTGTTGTTGATCATGTTTAGATGTTGTCATGGACTTGAATTGGTATGTAAATGATGAATCCATGAATGTCTTGGGTGTTTGATGAAATTGGGATGTACTTTCCCAAAAGGGAAACTTTATTTGTGCAAATTCTTGAATTGGATGATTTGAGCATGTTTGGGATATTAAGACCATGCTAGTGTATTCATGGATGGTTTCTAAGGTGATTAAATGTGTTGTTTAGGTTATATGAATGTTGATTTGGTTTGTTACCTGTTTTGGCCTGTTTGTGGAAAAATCCTCGTATGAGTCATATAGGTAAGCTAGGACTTTTGTGGATTGATGGTTGATTAAGAATGAACATTTTAGATGTATGAGCATAATAATAGTTAAGGTTCGCATGACTTGTATGATATCTAGTTGTATGATGATATAGGTAGTACATGTGATTAATGAAGTGCTATATGTAATCAAGTTGTATGTTGATCATGTATGATATGCTGTTGTGTTAGTATTAACGAATTATCACCTAAAATGTCACCAACGGGTCAAACGGGTCAACTGGGTCAAATGTGTCTTGTCTTTCAAAAACTTTGAGTTCCTTGGTTTGTAGAGCACTTAGGGTTCCATGTTGATTCTGTGTGCACGTACTTATATACTCTTGTATTCTAGGTAACCTTTGAAGGGTTGTCTTTGCACCTATCACCAGTTCTCTTTAGTCATTATCTTTACACACCAGGTGAGTTCTTGCCCCACTCATTTTACATAATCTCTTTTGGGGAAGATAGCATATTGTTGATCACAAACGCTTTTATATATGAGTGTGTATAATATTGATATAGTGCTGTTTACCATGGAAAGTCCTCACACTTTCGGATTGTTAATATTGACTAGCGGGGAAATTTTGGGTAGTACTACTGGGTCTGAAGAGCCCCACCTGTGTGACTCGAGGTCATACGGGTGCAATTTTGTCCTAACATATATTCGTCACGACCTGGTAAGTCGTGACGGGAGGCACAAACTATCACAGTCAGCTTCAATCGCGAAATCATTATGATTAATATTTTTATGTTAATAGACTAGCTATCTATTGCAATACACTACTTATGATTTGAAAACTGTTTATCGGTTTACCTATTAACGCAAACTCTTGAACTCACCAACCATGTGTTGACTTGTTTAGTATGCTATTCTCAGGTTAAGGTCGCCAGTTGCCTAGGAGCACGCAAGTCAGCATTGTTGAGTTGTCTACATTTGCCTTGTTTACAAATTTGGGATTATTTTCATATTTAACAATTGAGATTGGGGCGCGTATGTTTTGCGCATTCTCTTTACATACTACTTGTTTTGGGTTTTCTGGTTTTAAAAACGCTTCCGCAGTATTTTAAACGTTAACTCTGGTTTTGTTTATTAATCATATAGAGTCGTTCTTGGTAACTAATGACTGAGATCCTGGTATGTCACGTGTCTCGCGGTAAAACCCCGCACGCGGATTTTGAGGGTGTGACAGACATCATCTTCTTCAAAAAGACAAAAATTGAAACTCTTTACCCGGCCATCATCATCATAATTATCAATGTTAGAATCTTCATCATCGGCGTCATGTCATCTTCATTGTTATAATTTTCATCTTCTAGCCATGTAAGACATCATCATTTTTATTTTTTTTTGTTGATCATGAGAAGCCACTGGGTAATCAATCACTTTTTATTGGGTGAGGATTTGATTGGAACATAATATGTCAAAAGAATTGTGTAAGGATCTAGCCTTTATGGATTAAAATATCAAGTGAAAAGCAAAAACTCAAATCAATTGCAAAATACAAGGTTTCGAGAACTCCAAGATGAATGATAAAGATCTCATCGCGCGAAAACTTGGAGTTGCCGCACGAGAACATTAAGTTCTCGCGTGAGAACATCCATATAGTATATATAGATGTTTTTACTTTGTATTTCATTATGTGTGTTCATTTTGTAAGAGTGCTCTAAGGGTGAGAGAACAGAGAGTTGTGTGATAGGTCATCCGACGAGAGCTTACCTCGAGTGGATCGAGCTTAAATGATGTATACTCCTTTGTATTGTAATCATTTGATTAATAATATTCGATTGAGTTTGTTTAATTTTCGTTGGTATCACACAAGCACACATCCGTCTTAATTTGAGTATAAAGTGCAACAATATGTGGAATCGATCGTGATCAGGATTTTACAATTTGGTTTGAAGGGTGATGATTTGGTGCAAATGAACATTTGATTTGTTGAGTTCATAACTAATATTGATTTGAGGGTGATGATTCGATGAAGAAGAATACTTGATTGTTCTCGCAGATTGAGTTGAGGGAATGAATCGATTTTGACTTGGTGATTAGGTAAATCTTGATTTTGATTTTGAGAATAGATGTTGAAGTTGATGATATGAGGAACGATACTCACAACCTTTTTTCCTTACAATGTTGGTCAATTTTTGAAAGTACTTAATTACCCTAATTAAAATGAATGAATAAAAGAAATCAATTAATACCTAAATATATAATGATAATAATATCATTTTATGAATAAATTAAATTAGAAATAAAAACCATATTAATTAATAGCTAGGATGAATGTTTGTAGTTGTTACGATCTTTAGGAGCCTGAAAAGATCTTGACATTATATAGACATGAACACACATATGTTACAGACAATATACACAAGATACAATACTAGCTAGAAACGAAATAAGTATTACATACCCAAATAAAGATATATTACAACCATATTGAATAATCAACCACAAGATTTTTTTTGCTGAAAAGACACAAAATAAAACTTGACATTGCGCTTTAAGCGTGAAAATATGGTGACTTTTTATGCATTATTTTCTTACTTGAAAAATAATATAAAATATAAACTTGAAAAATAAACAAGTCCTTTGTATATATTATTTTCCTTACTTGAAATATGATATACTTTTGATTTTTAATTCCCAAACCAAAATATGTGTAAAAATTTCTCAAATTCATATATAAGTAGCTTTAGATTTTAGTTGTTGGGATATCTCTTTAAAATCATTTTGCAACAAAAGCATTTTGACATGTTATCTTTTAAACCAAATCCTCGTGAGATCTATATGTAAGAAAATGAAACTGTAAAATAACATCCATATGATGTTTAAAATTTAACAACCTAGTTGAGAGAAGTGGATTTTACTAGTTGATGAAGAAGATCAAGAACCAAGTGTGTCCTTCACCAAACTAGTTCACGTCGGGCAATATATTGTCCAAGATGATAGTTTTCTAACCCTTATGTCTATAACACTGACTAAAATCACTCTTTGGTAGAATAAGTAGAACATAAAATTAATAATAGAAACAAGCAAACTGCACAAATATATTAGTAATTTGATAAGTTTAGTAGCATGTTCTTCATTCAAAACTTGATTTCTTTCATTCCTTTTTTCGATCGGATTAGTAACCCTAGCTCTAAGGTTTTTTTTCTTTCAATTGTTTTGTGTATAAACAAACCCTAGAAATTTTCATTCATATATGTAAGTATTAGAGAACAATAGTATGCCCAACCAACTATGTAAGGAATGAGTTGCAAGGCTATGACACAAGACAAGCATTAGGAGACCTACTCTATACCATCTCAACTAGAAAAAAGGAAAAGAAAGAAGAATGGGCCAAGTACTATTTGACTAAGCAATTGGTAGAAGTTAATTTGATTAATTTCAAATGTAGTTTTTTGTATTATTAAAAAGTTTTGCATCTTTTATATGTATATTCCAAGAGTATACATACATAATAAACCAACCAATTAGTTATTTTAAATGTTTTACATTTAAATATGTGAAGAATTATATGCAAACATGTAATATAGTCCATAAATCTTTAATGAATGGCTTAATCATTTATCTACATGTTATTTATATTTATATATGTAACTCCATAAATTATCATCATGATAATATGTTATGAATTATATATTATTACTATACTTAATGATGGTCGGTCCATATTCTTATGAGGCCTCACAGTTAGTCCATTATAACATAAAACAGTTTAAATTCGTTATTACATCTAAATATTACAACATAAAACTTAAACCATACATTTAATAAATAATCATGTATGTTAATAAAATATTATCATAAATAGGAAACAGGACATATATCTTTAATCCAAGCATTCAACACTTAAACGCTATGCCCGTTTTTCATAATATTGGATGCGAGATTTCCGTGCCAAGTAGCTTGAATATCAATACTTATTCATTCTTTGCTTATTAATTTATATGTCAATTAATATGTATACAAAAATTAATATTGATGAGTGAATTGTATTTTAAATAATAAAAAATTACTTGTACTTTTGTTCATAAACACACACAGACCATACACAGATATCTACACGGCTTTCATGACATTCGTTATTGTGTGCACTATTTTTTTATTCTTTTATTCAATTCTTTATCTTTTCACATATCATATAACTAGGTCTAAACAATACAAGATCTGATACGTTAGCCAACAACAATTGTCTTAACCATGTCAGGTGAACACAATCAAGCTAAGCTTTTGATAATTGTCCTATGATGCAATGCCCATTCCAGATAGCCAACATAAATGTGAGGTTGATTCCATTCTATTAGTCTGCACAAATAGCTTATGTGTTATTTTGAAGAGTAAAATAGTCAATTTATGCTAACTTAATAGATATTTTTAGTACTTAATTATTAAAATTACAAAATGTTACAAAATTTAAATCCTAAATTTCAAACATGTAATATTCTTAGAGTTAGACCTAAAAAGTGTTACTTTTAACAAATTATATATGATTGTTAATTGAAGATATTCTTAAAAAACTACCAATATTGTACACCTTGGCTATATCTTTAAACTACCTAGTGAAAATTAAATATAACTTAAGTAAAAACTCTAAGCTATTAAACTTGTAAAAAATAACTAAAAGAAAAGAGCCCAACTTATATAATTTTCTAAAACTGCACCTTGATTAAAATATTACTGGTTGTGTATATTTAAACAGTTTTCGATTTATCTGGCCGGTCACTGGTCACCGATGGTCGCAAAGGATTTCATAACTTTTTTTTTTTCCTTTTGAAATCACGGTTTTTTATTAAATTTAATAATTTACGATAAATACTTTAGTTAGTGAAGTGTTAATATTGTGTTTAAAGTGTAAATCGACTTTAAAACATATAGTATTTATATATTTTGTTTTTGAACTTCATATATACACATATAATATTGATTTTTTTCTATATAAGATGTCATCCGGTTCGAAGGATTAAAACCTTCGATCAGTGAACATTTTATACGACCAGTTCACTACAGGATTTGGTATAAAAACATGAAGAGGAAGGTTATGTTTAGGTACTCACGGCCCGCACCCTAAAAATAAAGTGAACACATAGAAAATAAAGAAGTGTATAAATACCTTGTCTTGGATCTTTTGTCGGCACCACCCAATTTAAATACCCCTCTCTCTCTATGCTCATCACAATAACATCAGCAGCATATGACATGCAATACCTTTGTCTCCAATGTCTTTAAAACCAATCTTTAGGAAAACTAACAACCAACCAATAACGTTTTCATCGACGACGAAACAACAAGAAACACTTCCAAACAACATTCCTCTGTCCTTAACCTCCCTACTAATCCTTCCTTAACTCCTTAAAGATTTCCCCAAAAGCAAGCTTTCGATTTAATCATACCCATGATGGGAGATCAATCCGACCCTCCGTTTATGGAGTTCTACAAGAACTTATTCGACAATCATGAATTGTCGAATATGAACGACGATGATGGAGTTTTGTATGATGTAGAAGAGTGGGACCTACCCATTATCGATCTCGGGCGGTTGGATCGAGGGGGGCGGGAGGGGGAAGATTGTAGGAGGGAGATAGCCGAGGCCTCGCGAAAATGGGGATTTTTTCAAGTGGTGAATCATGGTGTTTCGCGTGATATTTTGGAGAAGATGAGGTGTGAACAAATAAAGGTGTTCAAGAAATCGTTTGATGAGAAGTCCGGTGGCGGCGACCGCTGTGAGTTGAAGTTTCCGGCGGGGAGTTACCGGTGGGGGACGCCGTCGGCAACTTGTTTGAGGCAGCTTGCGTGGTCAGAAGCTTTTCATGTCCCATTGACTGATATTTCTAACATGGGTGGTGTCACTAGCCTCAGGTATGTACCTAGTGTCATTGACTGTAAACTATATTATTATTATTATTATACGTGAGATTTACTGAGTACGTTTGTTTGTTTATTGTTTTATATATATTTTATACATATGTAACATGATCTAGTAAGTTGTTTTGAAAACACCTTACATAGTAGTATTTGGTACATATAAAATAATACATACATGTACCTAGATATACATGCA